>OZ035997.1:86228734-86480782 GCA_964035015.1 Corallium rubrum
TTGCGCAGGGGAAATTAAACCAACTGCTTATGAATAAATGTGGCTTTACAAGCATTCTATAAAAGAGGCTTAAGCTTTACACTTATTTATTGAATGATTTCAACCTCTTCCAGATTTCGCTTCGTCTAAAACACGTGCGGCAATACGATAATTTCTCAAATTTCAACGACAAGGTAGCGGCGGGTCTTCTTAGTTTTCGAAGCTATTAATCTTAATATAAAAATAACTATATTCCCATTAACAATTCATTGATAGTATTAGCTGGGGAAATAATTTTTAAACTTAAATAAAACGTTCTATTATGAAATGAAATACACCGTACGTGCTTATTTTCCCCCAATAATCATCACAATGTCAGATATAGATTTAGTTAAAGCGGGTTCAGATATCAATCACCCAACGGCTGAAATATGAGCGTCATATCGAAACAATAGTAATATTATTAATACATCTCTCTTTCAACAGTTATCCTATCCAAGTTACCAACTCTCACACTTTCTCTCGCAATACTAGTGACGTAGATATTATTGAGTGACAAAGAAAGGGCTTCAGGCAGAGAAATATGGCGGAGAAGCGTGCGTAGTAGAGCGCAATCTATACATTTTAAATGCAAATATCTTTCTACTAATTGCACCAAACAGTCTCAAACTTCACCACTGTTTAGTGACTTTAATTTACAAATAGAAAGCATCTTTTAGCTGTATTTTAAACAATATTAAGAAAAATCAGTCAAGGACAGTCTAAGACGCAATTTTCCTAATTTTGATAAAACAACTAGTTTTTTTATGTTACGGTAGTGGTACAGCATTAAAAGATTAGTTTGCATCAAATTTTCAATATCAAGTATTAAATACCCTCCGTAGTTTGGACATCCAAATTACAAATAACATAATCTCTTCCATGGGCAAAAGAATAACAAATATTAAGGAAAGGAAAGGCCAGAGATTGAAGTATTGACATGTAGAGTAACACTAAGACGATTGGACATTAAAATATATCTTAAAATTATGTCGGTATTCATCGTGTTTTTATAATTTATATAATAAATAGTTATCTGAACCATCCACCAACGGTCTACCACGGTCTACCACGGTCTACCACTACAATATAACAAAATTAATATACATGTAAATCCCTTTGAAACCCATGGTAGACCGTGGTAGACCGTGGTAGACCGTTGCATAAGGCGGTATATAGTTGCGCAGGGGAAATTAAACCAACTGCTTATGAATAAATGTGGCTTTACAAGCATTCTATAAAAGAGGCTTAAGCTTTACACTTATTTATTGAATGATTTCAACCTCTTCCAGATTTCGCTTCGTCTAAAACACGTGCGGCAATACGATAATTTCTCAAATTTCAACGACAAGGTAGCGGCGGGTCTTCTTAGTTTTCGAAGCTATTAATCTTAATATAAAAATAACTATATTCCCATTAACAATTCATTGATAGTATTAGCTGGGGAAATAATTTTTAAACTTAAATAAAACGTTCTATTATGAAATGAAATACACCGTACGTGCTTATTTTCCCCCAATAATCATCACAATGTCAGATATAGATTTAGTTAAAGCGGGTTCAGATATCAATCACCCAACGGCTGAAATATGAGCGTCATATCGAAACAATAGTAATATTATTAATACATCTCTCTTTCAACAGTTATCCTATCCAAGTTACCAACTCTCACACTTTCTCTCGCAATACTAGTGACGTAGATATTATTGAGTGACAAAGAAAGGGCTTCAGGCAGAGAAATATGGCGGAGAAGCGTGCGTAGTAGAGCGCAATCTATACATTTTAAATGCAAATATCTTTCTACTAATTGCACCAAACAGTCTCAAACTTCACCACTGTTTAGTGACTTTAATTTACAAATAGAAAGCATCTTTTAGCTGTATTTTAAACAATATTAAGAAAAATCAGTCAATCACGCAATTTTCCTAATTTTGATAAAACAACTAGTTTTTTTATGTTACGGTAGTGGTACAGCATTAAAAGATTAGTTTGCATCAAATTTTCAATATCAAGTATTAAATACCCTCCGTAGTTTGGACATCCAAATTACAAATAACATAATCTCTTCCATGGGCAAAAGAATAACAAATATTAAGGAAAGGAAAGGCCAGAGATTGAAGTATTGACATGTAGAGTAACACTAAGACGATTGGACATTAAAATATATCTTAAAATTATGTCGGTATTCATCGTGTTTTTATAATTTATATAATAAATAGTTATCTGAACCATCCACCAACGGTCTACCACGGTCTACCACGGTCTACCACTACAATATAACAAAATTAATATACATGTAAATCCCTTTGAAACCCATGGTAGACCGTGGTAGACCGTGGTAGACCGTTGCATAAGGCGGTATATAGTTGCGCAGGGGAAATTAAACCAACTGCTTATGAATAAATGTGGCTTTACAAGCATTCTATAAAAGAGGCTTAAGCTTTACACTTATTTATTGAATGATTTCAACCTCTTCCAGATTTCGCTTCGTCTAAAACACGTGCGGCAATACGATAATTTCTCAAATTTCAACGACAAGGTAGCGGCGGGTCTTCTTAGTTTTCGAAGCTATTAATCTTAATATAAAAATAACTATATTCCCATTAACAATTCATTGATAGTATTAGCTGGGGAAATAATTTTTAAACTTAAATAAAACGTTCTATTATGAAATGAAATACACCGTACGTGCTTATTTTCCCCCAATAATCATCACAATGTCAGATATAGATTTAGTTAAAGCGGGTTCAGATATCAATCACCCAACGGCTGAAATATGAGCGTCATATCGAAACAATAGTAATATTATTAATACATCTCTCTTTCAACAGTTATCCTATCCAAGTTACCAACTCTCACACTTTCTCTCGCAATACTAGTGACGTAGATATTATTGAGTGACAAAGAAAGGGCTTCAGGCAGAGAAATATGGCGGAGAAGCGTGCGTAGTAGAGCGCAATCTATACATTTTAAATGCAAATATCTTTCTACTAATTGCACCAAACAGTCTCAAACTTCACCACTGTTTAGTGACTTTAATTTACAAATAGAAAGCATCTTTTAGCTGTATTTTAAACAATATTAAGAAAAATCAGTCAAGGACAATCTTGGACAATAATGTTGTAACACCCCCTCCCCCCGATTCAATGTTGACCGAAATGAAACAATGCTGGAACGGAGTTTCATATAACAACATTGAATCGGGGGGGAGGGGTTGACTGTTACAACTATTATTGTCCAAGATTGTACCTTCGGAAATCGCTTCCGAAGACTGGTTTCCGAGCGCCGAAGGTTATCATGCGAGTTTCGTGGGATTCCCGCGTCACGAACGTCGCGAAACCTTCTCAAAACGCGGGGAATTCAAATGACATCGTCTGGCTGTACTCGTTCGCGGTGTTTATTATTTATTTATCTGTCAATCCTTGGAACGAGTGTCTTTGAAAATTGTTCTTTTAAGAACACATACACAAGCATGTCATTAACGACGACTGACACAGACCTAAAAGCGGTGGCGTCTCTGTTTGAGGTTCAATTGTCGGAACGGTCGGGGCTTCTGCGTAATGTCAAGGCTGCGGAAGAACTCCTTAAAGAATATGAATTGGCAACAACGACAAACTTTGTTTGCATTAAAGAAAACAAAGGATTTGGAAACACTGGTAAGTAATCTAGTTAATGAAGCAAGCTTAATCACTCCAATAATCGATACATACCGAGTGTTGACCTGTTTACCGGGGTTATGTTTCTGCGGTACTTTTCGCCGAGGGTATAACAGGGGGGTGTTTCCCAAGGACAAGGGTCTAACTCTCTAAAAGGATAGGCCTTGCGAAAATCATGCCGAATAATAAAGGGAGCTTCCATTTCTCGGCAGTTTGCATACATCTTACCAATTAATTATATTTATCTTTATACTTCTGAACAAGGATCATACCGGAGGTAGGTAGGAAGGGTAAATACCCTATTTTCTCTATTTAGCCCCCCCTCCCCCCCCTCCCCCCCCTCTTGTAATAAACCCCCAGCCCAGAACCACAAAAATAAAATAAGCCTCCAGCTTCTCTATTAAGGCCCACCCCTATGGTTTTTTGTTAATTAAAATTGATAGAAATACGAGGACTTGCAATGTTTTATGAAGGATAACGTTCATTTAATCGAAAGCCGATGTTTATATTAAGCATCATCAGATCAAACTAAGCGCTGATCCCCATTGATAGTATGGTAGATATTAAATATAACTGTTGCATGAACACTTTACTTTGTTTAGTTTCTAAAACCGTTTATACATTACTTATAGTTATTTGAAATTGCTTAACTTTGTTATATATTTCGCTCTCAGCGAACATTTGAAAGACGTAAAAATATGAATAAATATTATTATTAATTTCTTATAAGTATTATGGATTTCTAAAGAACATAATTTTTTTCAAGTCCCCCAGCCTCTATTTAGCCCCTCCCCTTCTGATAAGCCCCAGGGGTTAGAAAGACTAGAAGCGGTATACTGTACTATAAGTTAGCTACATTAATCGCAAACATTTTCACGTCTTTCATCCAGAGACAAGTTTTAAAACTTTTTAAAAAGAAGACAATTGTTTTATTTTCAAGCACGTATTTTGACTTCAGAGCACCAAATTATTAGTCATGCATTAACCTATAATAGCCATTTATTGTAATCCACATGGAATTATACTAATTTAGATATAAGACGTGAAAATCACAAGATCTGGTGGGAAGATGATCGTCTACCTTTCGACCACGCGCCTTTTATTCTGGTCAACCACAGAGTTTACGATTGTCAGCATGGTGTCGATAGACATTTAAGCGAAAAGAAAAATGCACACCGGTAAGTAAAATTTCTCAAATATCTTAGTTGAATATATATTTAACAAATAGATTCCATTTTGCCGTTGTCTGTTCAGTTATAGACGCACAGATGACGTCACAACGTGGTAAGAACAAAAAGTGGCCCATGAGACGCAGTCGAGTGGGTCACTGATGTTCTTACCACGTTGTGACGTCTTCTGTGCATCTATAACTGAACAGACAACAAAAAAAGGAATCTATTTGTTTTATACAATATAAAAATTACACAATACTTCTTGCCGGATTTGGGGGAAGAAAGAAAAAGCAATCAGCTGATGTGATCTGACGTGATCCATGTGTCTTTTTGAAAACAAGCGCGACGATTGGTTGAAAGCCGTGTTTCTATAACTTTATGGAAACACGGCAAGGTCCACGCCATTCGATACGCCATCATTACGGTGTAGGATACACCATTATACCCATCCAGTACGCCATCATACCATTATGAAGAGTAAGGAGAATTTACGCTTTGATGCAGTGATTATTTTTACATTCTATACCTATTTTCGACAGGTTATTTTATAAAGGAAATAGAAAACAATTTTTCCGTGTTCTCACAGAGTTATAGAAATACTTGTGGAAGTTTGGGAGAACTCGAAATAGCTACAATTTCTCGTTCTCCCAAACTTTCACTCGTGTTTCTATAACTCTATGGAAACAAGGAAAATGTTTTCTATTTCTAATATATATATATTATAGAAAATTTAAAATTTATATAGGTCGTATTTAGAATACTAAAGACGCGTGTGTAATTATCAGCATATTATTTCCCACTATATATAGTCCGGAGATCACTCGTATAGGAGACACCGCAAAGGGAATATGGTACAGGAGTCAAGAAAGCTGAACTGCCCAGCACAAGTTCATATGAGAGAATACATAAAATTTCCAAATTTTAAGGTAAATATCTCTTTCAAATATCAAAAGAAAATTAATATACAATTATTTTTTTGTTGTTTTTTTTTTTCACTTGTTTATCAGCATGTTATATATGTGCACTCATTTGTATACGCGTTTACAGATCAAAGAGAAAACGTCGTGGCGTTGTAAAACCCAGTCGAAGAGGCTAAGGGAGTCCATTAAGGGAGGTGTAGATGGAGAACGGTGGATCCACGTACAACTACCATCTCTTTCTGAGCACAAAGTTCATCCGGTGGGAAGTGTAAGTTTCTTTTCTCTTTTTTATTTAAACGCATAGATGTTTAGTCATTACTGAACAATGTGCCAGATTGACACACACGCGCGCACTAAAACGTTATAATATAGAGCCGTCAATACAAGAGCCGATTGCACGCAAATTACCTAGGATGAAACTTAAGACAGATCCATGCATTTAAACATGCCTCTCATTGGCTCTTGCATAAACGGTGCTACATTGTGAAGAAACGTTAGCTCAGTTTCATGTGCTTATATATTTTTCAATTTCTGCAAATTTCATATTTGTGTTTGTCATTTCATTCGAATTTAAAAAGGTGTAAACGACAAAATCATTTGACTGGTGATTTAAAGCTTGAACCTAAACTTGAGTTGTTACACATATCTCAAAGGGCCCCAGAATTCATTGTCTATATTATACGTCCGCTTATAGAGCAGCCAGCATGCTATATTGCATATCTAAAAGCATGAATGGCAAAACTATAGTGCGGCAGAACTAATGTAATTTAAGTTTATTAATATAGTTTACTAGGAAAACATAGCCCATCCTACTTCTCTTGAGAAGTAAGATTGGCTATGTTTTCCTAGTAAACTATATTAATAAACTTAAATAGGCGAGTTTCAGCTAGGGTGTTGCGCGCGCATCAGTTTTTTTAAAAAACTGGCAAGCTCCCCTCAAAGTAAACGTACTGTTTAAAATAAACAAAGTATATATATTACATTAGTTTTGAGTAGAAAGAATTTCAGTTCTAAAATTTATCAAAACTCATTTTCTATTCTTGAATAGAAAATGAGTTTTGATAAATTTAGAACTGAAATTCTTCAGTGAAACAAGTTTACTTCTCCAGCATATTTTCCGTTTGAAGAACAAATAAAGAAAAACTCGTTTGTCAAAATGTATCTTTAAATTGCTAGAGTTGTCTATGATTAGATAACCTAAGGTTCAATAGTTGTGTATATTCCGTTCAATAGGCGGGTGGTCTTCATCAACGCATTGACAAACAGCTGGTTGACAAGATTGAAGAACTTGTAGATGGCGGTGCAAGATCAGTGAAAGAAGTTAGAAGACATTTGAGAATCTTCGTTGAACAAGACCTTTATCGTGGAAAAAAGGCGCCACCTAAATCCAATCAAAGATTTTATCCCTCCAAGAACACAATACGGAGCTACATTTACAAAGCTGTTATTTAGAGCGGTTTTCAAAGTTCGACCAAGAAAATCTTCAGAAGAAAGTCGAACTTTGGCAGTCAAAATGTCCGGATGAAACGTTTTTATTTCGTCCTTTCGTTCAATATTCTGAAGAGACAAATTGTGCAGAAGATGAATTAGACATCGAAGATAACGAAGAGGAAGACGACAACGAAGATATTTTGCCGAAGTCAACAAATGGCCTGTTGTTCGTACACCAAACCAATAACCAAAAGCGTCTACTTCAGAGATATGGTAATGAACTGAGTCTCTTGGATGCTACGTACAAAACCACAAAGTACAGTCTTGCTTTGTTTTTCCTAGTTGTTAAAACAAACGTCAATTATCAGATTGTAGGATCATTTGTTGTTCAGAGCGAAACATCTCAGTCGATCGCAGAAGCCCTGAAAGTGATAAAAGACTGGAATGGTACATGGAATCCTTCGTATTTTATGGTAGACTATTCGGAAGAGGAAATGTCGGCAATAGGGACATTATTCCCAGGTATGTATTATACCAAAATTACTTCCTTTTCTGTTCGTTAGTGTATTATTGTATATATATATATAGGAGGAGTACTTTGTAAGAGATAGTACTTTATAAGAGATATAGAATTACGGGTTATGTCTCACAGAATCAGGAATGAGCGCGCAAGGTTTTTGCACTCTCGCAGAGCGAGGCTTCTTAGACCCCGTTTATACGGTACCAGACGAATTCGGAACCGGTCTCGAATTCGTCCGGACACGGCGAAATAGGACGAATTCAAGACCGGTCTCGAATTCGTACGCGGTACCGTGTATAAACGTAGCCTAACTTCAAAGTTACTATGCAAGGTTTGATTCATAGTACAAAGCGTTAAAAGTAGATCAAATGTTAGTTGACGACTATATAGCGATAAGTACAGTAAAATACTCCATGCAGAAGTCAACCGTTGAAAGTTTGAAACATGACAAGTGCATAGCCTTGGGCGAAGAAAACTTGAAGAGTTTTTGGTGGACTAAAGACGCGTACATACCATGCATTGTCATGCATGAAATGAACTGTTTTTACTCTGTTTAGTGCTTATCCATTTTAGCACCCACAATGTAATCTTTTCTTTTCTGCATGAATTTGCTTGACAGAAGACGTTGATATGGAAATACTGCAAACAAGACAGTCTTCTCCCAAGATATTCTAAAGTAAAAAAAACAACAAAAAAACCCCATAAAAACAAAGTAAAAGAGTCCGACAGTCCGTTGGATTAATGTTAATAATAAACATGAATTTAGTTTTTATGAAACAAATCAAACTTTTTTGTATTTTTCCGAACAGATTGCCAGATTTATATCTGTGATTTTCACAGAGAACAGGCTTGGGAAAGGTGGCTTGGAAAAACCAGTAATGGGCTTGTTTCTTCTAAGCAAACTATCCTGGGGAAACTTCGATCCATCGCCAAAGCAAGAACAGAAAGGATTTCAAAGATAGAGTGGAAGACCTGAAGTCGTCCAATGAGTGGAAAGAAAATGCAAACCTGCGACATTGGATAGAAAAAACATGGTTACCACAGTACAAGGTAAAATAATTTTGGTCATTTATTATAAATAAAGGATTTAAGTAATTATATGCATGACAAAATCATAACGTATAGTACATGTTTGCCACACTCTCATTATAGCATTTTTCTTAATTTTTAGAAATGGGCTTGGGCATTTCGTAAGGATCGACTCCTCGCCATAATTAACACCAACAATGGCGTTGAACGGCAGAACAAAGCATTCAAATATGACTATTTAGAGGGATACAAACACTCAACTCTGAGTGTAATGCTAACAATTTTGGTTGAAGACTTCCTTCCAGACCATTATTTCAAGTAAATAATTTTGTGTTTAGATTTAAATTAAAAGACGTCATATGCAGTGAAACCGGAATATAACAATAACGCGATTATAACGAAATTCCCGCTGATCAATTCACTAGACTGAAATCAAGTGCAAAAAAGATTGGCACAGTTAGAAATTTTGATATTGTATCACTTTGTAATAGATGCTGCACCCTGTCAATAGTTCATTACAAGCTGTCTGAAGGGCGGAGGCCCTGTCATTACTACCATAAAAAGGCTTTATAACGTCTTTGTTTTGTGATTAAGATGTGAATGCTGACATACTGTAACAATATAATTATTAGTACGAGATGTTTTGTACTAAGAAATTTATAACAAACGTTTGTAATAACAAACCTATTTTCCCAGACCCTATGCATGTATGACATTTCGTCATATTATCGTCTCACTGAATAGCAGAGGTTGTACTGCACCTTAAAAAAAATATATACTGTAACTTTTATTACAAAATGGTAGAATGATTTTAATAATTTAAATTTACCATGTGTTTCACTTCACAGATATGTTGAAATGAATACCAAACTTCAGAGTACTTATCGCCGTTACAATGCCAAAATACCACTGTATTTGCATGAAAGGCCACATTCTGTGATCAAACACTGCATGGAAAGACTCGATTCCTCAGAGAGCACTCCAAGTAACCACATTGTTGTGCTAAACAAACGCAAAGGAGAATTCGCGGTAAGAAGTGAAAGAGATTCTACAAAACTCTACCGAGTTTGCTTTGGCAGTGATGCTACTCCACCAGTGCTTCCAAGCTGTGAATGTTACGACTGGGAGAGGAACAGACTGCCATGTAAGCACTTCTTTTCAGTTTTTAAGCATGTTGCAACATGGTCATTCGAGTGTTTACCAAACACATACAGGAATTCCCCATTCCTAACAGTTGATAGAGAAGTGTCGCTGTATGACACAGCCGACACTACATGTACCAAAATTGCGCCGGATGATGACCCAGCTCCAGTAGACAAACCATCTCCAAATGATGATGCATCTCCAGATGATGATGCACCACTAGATGATGATCCATCTCAAGATGATGATTCATTTCCAGATGATGATTCATCTGCAGCAGATAAGCCAGCTCCAGAAGATGATCCAGCAGCAACTGCGAAAGATGAAATTCCAAGAACAAATCGACACCACAGAACAGAAGGAGCAAAATGTCGTGAAACTCTCGGGCAAATAAAGAATCTTACATATGTCGCAGAAGGTTGGCAAGATGGCAAAGTCCTTTCAAAGCTGAAAGTTAAGCTTAACGAGTGCTACGAACTACTCATGCAATCTACACCGAAGGAGAATGGCATAATTCTAGAGGTTCCACCATCCAACAAGTCTGCTGCCACAGTAAAATCATCAGGAAAAAATCACCCAAAATGTTCCTTCAAAAGTCTCCCCCAAAGACCCAAGAAAAATGCTTACGCAGGTCGCCATGGTGAAAAAGCAATGGAAATGAAGCGAAGCCATGTTTCTAGTTTGAATGAAATTGAAGGAAAACCAGCAAAGGTTCAACGAACAGGTGACAACATCATCATTGAAGATGTTGAGCTGGACATTGTAGATAACAGCAATGTGTCAGGAGATGGTGCAGATGATGGAGGGGCACTTTCAGAGGAAGAACCAGTTGTCTTGAGAAGAATCAATCAGACATCAAGAAGACGGAGCTTCTTCAAACTGAGTGAAAAAGATGTCCAAATCATCATCACAAGAAAGGAGATAACAGACCACATCATTGGAGCTGCTCATTGTGTATTGCACAAACAGTTTCCTGATGCAGTTGGTCTGGAAAACACCACACTGGGTCTTTGTTCAAATTTCTCTGTCCATAAAGAAGAATTTTCTCAAATTCTTCACACTAGTACTCACCATTGGGTACTAGTATCAAATATTGGTTGCAAGCCTTCTACAATCAACTTGTATGACAGCCTATGTTATGGTCGACTCACCTCTTTTGTGAAGAAGCAGATTGCAGGTCTACTTCTTGAACAAGGACCCTCCATAACGGTCAATATACAACCTGTTCAACAGCAGTCAAATTCAGTGGATTGTGGTGTGTTTGCCATTGCATTTCTTGTTTCCATCCTCTTTAACCAGGATCCCACATGTCATACCTTCAACCTTGGTGGTATGAGGCAGCATCTACTCAAGTGTCTGAACCAAGGTTTTTTTGAGCCTTTTCCAATGGCAAAGCAACAAGAACAATGGAAGAGTAAACCCAAGTCTGTGAAGCTGCCTCTGATGTGTAGCTGCAGAATGCCTTGGAGCCAGAAAGACCTGGATAACCCAGACCTCTGGAGTGCCCAGTGTGAGTCTTGCTCTGAATGGTTTCACAAGACGTGCAGCCCAACAATGCCAGATACAGTCTTCCAAATAAAAGATGTAAACTGGGTATGTCGTAAATGTGAACAGTAGTCCAGTCAGGGATCCTCTATCATTAGTTAATCAGAATAAAAAAAAATTATAAGTATTAATTGTAACATGACATGGGGGGAAATTATTAGGGATTACTATGTTTAACCCTTTCACTCCCAAGTATGGAATTAATTTCTGTATATACTTTATTATTTTACTCCATCTAACACCAGACAATTTTACTCATCAATGGGAGAGCTCCCAGAAAGTTGGGAGTGAAAGGGCTTTAACTCTTTCTTGTCCGAATTGGTCTTTAGTATTTTATTCTGGCTAATGCCAGACGATTTTATTCACCTCTGGGGAAGCCCCCGGACAGGAATGAGTTATAAACTATCTCTTTAACTCTTTCTTGTCCGAATTGGTCTTTAGTATTTTATTCTGGCTAATGCCAGACAATTTTATTCACCTCTGGGGAAGCCCCCAGACAGGAATGAGTTATGATAGGATATACTGCAACAATAAATATACATGTAGTATATATGTGTGCCTTATTGGAGAGAAACCATTTAATTACATGTATTGGTGTGCATGTTATAAGTTATCACTGGTCACGTACCATGTTTGGTAAATTTTGCAAGTTTAATTCTTTTATTAAAATTACTGTAATTTCATCCAAAACGAGCCCTGGAAATATCTTTGTCCATTGAATCAGTAATGTTGCTTGTACACAATCGAGGATCAGGTTGGTATTTTTTACCAGCAGATTGCATTTTAACTTCGATCTTCTATGTTTGTCAAAATATGCATTTAGATTCAGGCCCATCAGGCAATATTAGCTGGTTTTCTGTTCAAAATATCATATTTGTTTGTCAGTTTCAACAAGTTAACAACCAAATAGAGTAATGCATCTGTATAATTTAGTCACAAGCTTGTACACAGACATAGTTCATGTGATTTGCTTGTTCTAGAACTCATGTATATATAGTGTATATTATTGTTTACATATATATACTGTGTATATATATATATATATATATATATATATATATATGAACTACATTGACTATAATATAGTAAAGTATTTATGCATTTTATATAATTTTTATCCTATCTTTTACTTTTAGTATTATTTTTGTTTATTGTATATAATAGTTTAATCTTATACATGGTTACATGTATACATATATTATTTTACTTCCTTGTGATACTCATGGTTTTAAGGAAAATAAACATAGATGTAGATGTAGATGTATCTTGGTTCAATTTCCTGTTATGAAATAACAATTCTCTTTTGCAGAGGCTTTATATGGACGCAAGGGCAAAACTTATGCATGATCTGCTTTTATAATCAGGTTGACGGCCCCAGGTAGAGGCCTATTTGTTGAGTTTTGTTTTCAAAATCATTCCCCAGGTATGGGGGCTTTGGTGTGTATTTGGGTGGTGGCAAAAACAAATCCCCACCTTTCCCCGGGGTGGGGGGAGTGGGGGTTAATATTGACTCATGCATTAATGGTCCCCAGAACTGTACGCTGAAGAAAAGTGAATTTCCATTCACAAGCACGTATTAAGGAAGCCTCTGCGAAGGAGGTCAGAACTGACAGTTAGACAGTATATAATTACATGTATTAAAACAGCATACAAACATTTGATGTATTTATACAACATATATATATATATATATATATATATATATATATATATATATATACTGTACCACAAACACCACCCACCATCACTACTTAATAGGCAAAATGATTATTAAACATGTATATTTATATTATATAGTATATTTGTAGGAAGTTTTATAAACACTATATTCATTAATATACTCACTGACCTCTTGCTGGAACGTTCGATTGACATGTTTATCCACTTCAAATATCGAATTATCGTGCACAAATGAGGGCCAAATCGGCCAAATGGCCAATTTCACAGTTTCACGACGTTCGTGACGCGGGAATCCCACGAAACTCGCATGATAATCTTCGGCGCTCGGAAACCAGTCTTCGGAAGAGATTTCCGAAGGTACCTACTTTTGACGGATATCGGATTGCGCTTTCCCACATAGACAGCAGCAATTTTAGATAGCACATCCAACAAACAGCGGCAGTATTGGATGGCACAGCCACATAGATAGCAGCAATGTTAGGTAGCACATCCAACAAATAGCGGCAGTATTGGATAGCACATCCACATAGATAGCAGCGAAGGTAGATAGCACATCTAACAAGATAGCGGCAGTATTGGCCTGATAGCACATGCACATAGATAGCAGCAATGTTGGATAGCATATCCAACGAATAGTGGCAGTATTGTACAGCACATGCACATAGATATAGCAGCAATGTTAGAAAGCTCATCCAACAAATAGCGGCAGTATTGGATAGCACATGCACATAGATAGCAGCAATGTTAGAAAGCACATCCAACAAATAGCGGCAGTATTGTATAGCACATGCACATAAATAGCAGCAATGTTAGACAGCACATCCAACAAATAGCGGCAGTATTGGATAGCACATGCACATAGATAGCAGCAATGTTAGATAGCACATCCAACAAATAGCGGCAGTATTGGATAGCACATGCACATAGATAGCAGCAATGTTAGATAGCACATCCAACAAATAGCGGCAGTATTGGATAGCACATGCACATAGATAGCAGCAATGTTAGATAGCACATCCAACAAATAGCGGCAGTATTGGATAGCACATGCACATAGATAGCAGCAATGTTCGATAGCACATCCAACAAATAGCGGCAGTATTGGATAGCACATGCACATAGATAGCAGCAATGTTAGATAGCACATCCAACAAATAGCCGCAGTATTGGATAGCACATGCACATAGATAGCAGCAATGTTAGATAGCACATCCAACAAATATAGCGGCAGTATTGGATAGCACATGCGCATAAATAGCAGAAATGTTAGATAGCACATCCAACAAATAGCGGCAGTATTGGATAGCACATACGCATAAATAGCAGCAATGTTAGATAGCACATCTGACAAATAGCCGCAGTATTGGATAGCACATGTGTATGCATACACATAGATAGCAGCAATGTTAGATAGCACATCCAACAAAATAGAAGAAGCCTTTGATAGCACATCCAAATAGGTAGCAGCAATGTTAGATAGCACATCCAACAAAATAGCAATGGTGTTGGATAGCATCCAATATATATCAGCAATGTTAGATAGCACATCCAACAAACTAGCAGTGGTATTGGATAGCACATCCATATATAGATAGCAGCAATGTTAGATAGCACATCCAACAAACTAGCAGTGGTATTGGATAGCACATCCAAATCGATAGCAGCAATGTTAGATAGCACATCCAACAAACTAGCAGTGGTATTGGATAGCACATCCAGATAGATAGCAGCAATGTTAGATAGCACATCCAACAAACTAGCAATGGTATTGGATAGCACATCCAAATAGATAGCAGCAATGTTAGATAGCACATCCGACAAACTAGCAATGGTATTGGAGAGCACATCCAGATAGATAGCAGCAATGTTAGATAGCACATCCAACAAACTAGCCATGGTATTGGATAGCACATCCAAATAGATAGCAGCAATGTTAGATAGCACATCCAACAAACTAGCAGTGGTATTGAATAGCACATCCAAATAGATAGCAGCAATGTTAGATAGCACATCCAACAAAATAGCAATGGTATTGGATAGCATCCAGATAGATATCAGCAATGTTAGATAGCACATCCAACAAACTAGCAGTGGTATTGGATAGCACATCCAAATATATAGATAGCAGCAATGTTAGATAGCACATCCAACAAACTAGCAGTGGTATTGGATAGCACATCCAAATAGATAGCAGCAATGTTAGATAGCACATCCAACAAACTAGCAGTGGTATTGGATAGCACATCCAAATAGATAGCAGCAATGTTAGATAGCACATCCAACAAACTAGCAGTGGTATTGGATAGCACATCCAGATAGATAGCAGCAATGTTAGATAGCACATCCAACAAACTAGCCATGGTATTGGATAGCACATCCAAATAGATAGCAGCAATGTTAGATAGCACATCCAACAAACTAGCAATGGTATTGGATAGCACATCCAGATAGATAGCAGCAATGTTAGATAGCACATCCAACAAACTAGCAATGGTATTGGATAGCACATCCAGATAGATAGCAGCAATGTTAGATAGCACATCCAACAAACTAGCAGTGGTATTGGATAGCACATCCAGATAGATAGCAGCAATGTTAGATAGCACATCCAACAAACTAGCAATGGTATTGGATAGCACATCCAGATAGATAGCAGCAATGTTAGACAGCACATCCAACAAACTGGCAGTGGTATTGGATAGCACATCCAAATAGATAGCAGCAATGTTACATAGCACATCCAACAAACTAGCAGTGGTACTGGATAGCACATCCAAATAGATAGCAGCAATGTTAGATAGCACATCCAACAAACTAGCAGTGGTATTGGATAGCACATCCAAATAGATAGCAGCAATGTTAGATAGCACATCCGACAAACTAGCAATGGTATTGGAGAGCACATCCAGATAGATAGCAGCAATGTTAGATAGCACATCCAACAAACTAGCCATGGTATTGGATAGCACATCCAAATAGATAGCAGCAATGTTAGATAGCACATCCAACAAACTAGCAGTGGTATTGAATAGCACATCCAAATAGATAGCAGCAATGTTAGATAGCACATCCAACAAACTAGCAGTGGTATTGGATAGCACATCCAGATAGATAGCAGCAATGTTAGATAGCACATCCAACAAACTAGCCATGGTATTGGATAGCACATCCAAATAGATAGCAGCAATGTTAGATAGCACATCCAACAAACTAGCAGTGGTATTGAATAGCACATCCAAATAGATAGCAGCAATGTTAGATAGCACATCCAACAAACTAGCAGTGGTATTGGATAGCACATCCAGATAGATAGCAGCAATGTTAGATAGCACATCCAACAAACTAGCCATGGTATTGGATAGCACATCCAAATAGATAGCAGCAATGTTAGATAGCACATCCAACAAACTAGCAGTGGTATTGAATAGCACATCCAAATAGATAGCAGCAATGTTAGATAGCACATCCAACAAAATAGCAATGGTATTGGATAGCATCCAGATAGATATCAGCAATGTTAGATAGCACATCCAACAAACTAGCAGTGGTATTGGATAGCACATCCAAATATATAGATAGAGCAATGTTAGATAGCACATCCAACAAACTAGCAGTGGTATTGGATAGCACATCCAAATAGATAGCAGCAATGTTAGATAGCACATCCAACAAACTAGCAGTGGTATTGGATAGCACATCCAAATAGATAGCAGCAATGTTAGATAGCACATCCAACAAACTAGCCATGGTATTGGATAGCACATCCAAATAGATAGCAGCAATGTTAGATAGCACATCCAACAAACATAGCAGTGGTATTGAATAGCACATCCAAATAGATAGCAGCAATGTTAGATAGCACATCCAACAAACTAGCAGTGGTATTGGATAGCACATCCAGATAGATAGCAGCAATGTTAGATAGCACATCCAACAAACTAGCCATGGTATTGGATAGCACATCCAAATAGATAGCAGCAATGTTAGATAGCACATCCAACAAACTAGCAGTGGTATTGGATAGCACATCCAAATAGATAGCAGCAATGTTAGATAGCACATCCAACAAAATAGCAATGGTATTGGATAGCATCCAGATAGATATCAGCAATGTTAGATAGCACATCCAACAAACTAGCAGTGGTATTGGATAGCACATCCAAATATATAGATAGCAGCAATGTTAGATAGCACATCCAACAAACTAGCAGTGGTATTGGATAGCACATCCAAATAGATAGCAGCAATGTTAGATAGCACATCCAACAAACTAGCAGTGGTATTGGATAGCACATCCAAATAGATAGCAGCAATGTTAGATAGCACATCCAACAAACTAGCAGTGGTATTGGATAGCACATCCAGATAGATAGCAGCAATGTTAGATAGCACATCCAACAAACTAGCCATGGTATTGGATAGCACATCCAAATAGATAGCAGCAATGTTAGATAGCACATCCGACAAACTAGCAATGGTATTGGAGAGCACATCCAGATAGATAGCAGCAATGTTAGATAGCACATCCAACAAACTAGCAATGGTATTGGATAGCACATCCAGATAGATAGCAGCAATGTTAGATAGCACATCCAACAAACTAGCAGTGGTATTGGATAGCACATCCAGATAGATAGCAGCAATGTTAGATAGCACATCCAACAAACTAGCAATGGTATTGGATAGCACATCCAGATAGATAGCAGCAATGTTAGACAGCACATCCAACAAACTGGCAGTGGTATTGGATAGCACATCCAAATAGATAGCAGCAATGTTAGATAGCACATCCAACAAAATAGCAGTGGTATTGGATAGCACATCCAGATAGATAGCAGCAATGTTAGATAGCACATCCAACAAACTAGCTGTGGTATTGGATAGCACATCCAAATAGATAGCAGCAATGTTAGATAGCACATCCAACAAACTAGCAGTGGTATTGGATAGCACATCCAGATAGATAGCAGCAATGTTAGATAGCACATCCAACAAACTAGCAGTGGTATTGGATAGCACATCCAAATAGATATCAGCAATGTTAGATAGCACATCCAACAAACTAGCAATGGTATTGGATAGCACATCCAGATAGATAGCAGCAATGTTACATAGCACATCCCACAAACTATAGCAGTGGTATTGGATAGCACATCCAAATCGATAGCAGCAATGTTAGATAGCACATCCAACAAACTAGCAGTGGTATTGGATAACACATCCAACTAGATAGCAGCAATGTTAGATAGCACATCCAACAAACTAGCAGTGGTATTGGATAGCACATCCAAATAGATAGCAGCAATGGTAGATAGCGAAATTGGCAAGTTATACCAATGCGTCGGATGTGAAATGGGCTAGTTGTACCCATGCGTCGAGAACGAAATGGGCTAGCTATTCCCTTGTGTCGAAGGCGAAATGGGCTCGTCATACCCATGTGTCAAAGGTGACATGGCTAGTTAAACCCATGCCTTGAAAGCGAAATGGGCTCATTATGCTCATGCGTCGAAAGCGAGATGTGTTCGTTATTCCCATGCGTCGAAAGCGAAATGGGCTTGTTATACCCATGCGTCGAAATGCGAAATGGGCTCATTTTCCCATGCGTTGAATGCAAAATTTGCTCGTCATACCAATGCGTCGAAAACGAAATGGGCTTGTTATACCCATGCGTCGAAAGCGGAATGGGCTCGTCATACCCATGCGTCGAAAGCGAGATGTGCTCGTTATTCCCATGCGTCGAAAGCGAAATGGGCTGGTTATACCCATGCGTCGAAAGCGACATGGGCTCGTTATACACATGCCTCGAAGTCGAGATGGGCTCGTTATACCCAGGCCTTCGAACGCGACATGGGCTCGTCACACCCATGCGTCGAAATAGAAATGGGCTAGTTATACCCATGCGTCGAAATAGAAATGGGCTAGTTATACCCATGCGTCGAAATAGAAATGGGCTAGTTATACCCATGCGTCGAAATAGAAATGGGCTAGTTATACCCATGCGTCGAAATAGAAATGGGCTAGTTATACCCATGCGTCGAAATAGAAATGGGCTAGTTATACCCATGCGTCGAAATAGAAATGGGCTAGTTATACCCATGCGTCGAAAGCGAAATGGGCTTGTTATACCCATGCCTCTAATGCGAAATGGTTCATTATATACCTATGCGTCGAATGTGAAACGGGATCGTTGTAACTACGGTTTAGGCGATGCTGCTTGTTAAGCCGTTCTAAAAGTAACCGGAGTATGGCCGGAGTATAGCATGTTGTAATTTGCCAATAAGAAATTCCAGCTCTTACTTGGTGCAAGATTTTCTGCTCGCCATTGTAAGATCAAGGTCATAATTTCGACGAATTTTTGCGTTGGCAAACGAGCTGTCTCTTTAGCGGAAATCTAACTCTATGCCCTGGACCGATGCATTTCTCAGGCGCGAGTGGAATGCCCAGTTGGCCGCAGACTGATTGAAACGTTCGTAAAGTAATCGATGTTCTCGTCCTTTGACCACTGCGCAAAATCGTCACTACACTTTCGTTGTCGCATTTAGATTGCACGCGCGTTTGGTGCCAATGCTCCCCCCACAGTGCACATGCGAGAACAACTGGAAACAGTTCTTTGGAAGCGATGCTCTGACTTTGTTGTATGTCGCGAAGGCTTTCGTGAGCGTCTTTTGAATTAAAGGTTCATCGTAGCAGTCGGATTCTTCGGATTCTTTGCTAGAAAACCTAATTTATTAGGCAAGTCGAGGGCGCGAAGAGGTTTCTTACGGGTGTTGAAATATCGTAGACAGCTGTTGACATAATTCTGACGCAGTTTTCTCCGGATATTGTTGTCACGAAAGTATTTATAAAGATAAAATGAACGCGAAGGACTTTCCTCAGTTTAGGAAGAGACAATTTAATGTCTCCACACAGCTACGCAGACTACGATGCAAATAAATAGTACGAATCACAGCGTCGGCGACTTCGCTCCCCTAGTATTGACAATTTAAACCGGAATCGATATGGTGAGTATCAAGCACACCAAGGTGGGTTTGTCGGTTTGACCTGGCTCTCCAATCTGTCCCAAAATTCTAAACTCGCGGCGCAAATGACACATTTGTAGGAGCTCTTCTTCTCTTTAGTGCTTTCTAAAGGTTTACCCGCGTTTATCTGCAGGATCGCTTATCGATTGCTTGTCATGTCATTCAAGCACATTGTGCTTGAACTTTGACTGTACCATGTTGCCCATCAATTTCCGCTTGTTGTTTTGTTTTAACTCTTCGATTTGCTGTTTTAATGCGCTTAGTGCGAGTTCAGATTCGCTTTCTTCTGCAATGCGGGTTTCAAAGAAGTGATGGCTTTCCGAAACCCTGAAACTTCGGCTGGCAATTCCCCATCTTCGTTTACCCTCGCCTCAATCGATTCGTGAATTAACTTTGTTGCGGCTATTTAGTTACTTTTTCCCCGCGAGCTTATCGAAGCGCGAATTATTTTAGTTCAGCCTCGTCTTTGGTATAGGGTAGAGACTCTAACTCAAATTGTAACGCTTCGAGTTCATCCATAGCCTTGCAATTAATCTAATGTCGCTGACGGATTAAAATTCAAGTGTCTGACATTAACAATGTTTCATTCTTTGCCGCGACTCACAGTCACAAGCAAACGCGCAGCATATTGACTTTGTCTACGACGCTCTCTTCTATGGTAAACAAATTAAAACGATCTCACCTCGAGTGAAGCGGTTTTTCGTTGTTTAACTTCAGTTGCCGGGAACTTGGTAGCACACCTTCACTCGGGCATCTCTAAAGTTTGAAATTTGCGGCGCTCTCAACCTTGTGTGTGACAACAAGTCGAGCAATAGCGTAGTGCGCGATGCGCAGTAGCTCGGCCCAGTCTCCAAGCACGCCCTTCGTGCTGTTTGCTAATTGCGTTCATCCTGTGCGATGCGCGGTTACCTAGTTGTTAACCTTGGTTATTGCATAACCCCACTTCTCGCTCGCCCGCACCTCTGCCCGCGCTGCCGGGTTTAGCGGGAGGCGGGAATAAATAAAGGCCTGACATTCAGGTTAACCGTTTTAGGAAGAAACGTCTACGTCACAAAACGTCATACAACTTACATCATCACATACGCCAGAAGGATTTGCTCTGATAAATTGTATATACGTTTGAAGTTTGTCAACACCATGACGGCGATGGATTTCTGAACTGGCCATGCCACGAATCAAGCCGACGTGCTGGTCAAATGTTCAGTGTTCTCGTTCACTTGACACTTGTCAACTGTCCTTTTATTCAATTTCAGGGAGGAGAGATTATCTTGTCGAGGTAAGATATCAATTTCTACAATTGACAACAAACTGTTTTTTGGTAGATTTCACAGTTGTTCTCTTCTATCTTTAGGTGTATATTGCCAATATTGGTGTGGGTTCATTGTGTTTGTGCTGATCAGCATTCTGATCAGGATCAGACGCTACTATACTATCTGCGTGTGTGTATTTTGAGTTATACAAATTCTGCAAAATAATCTGATGGGCTCAATGGTACATTGCTCTATTTAAGCACTTGGAATTGCATTGGCAGTTTTGCCACAGCATTAGAGCAAGAGACATGATTATTTAATATTTGTATATTAATTGTGATATCAAGTCAAGTGATAAGTTATAGTAACTTGTAGTTTTCAATTATATAATTAAAAAATATAGAAGAGATGTGTAAATACTCTGGCTATTGTAATTAATTTTACATTTTTGGACTGCCCAGTCTTCTTCGCAGGTAATTCTGTGGGCTCTTATGGTGAAAAGGTGAGAAAAAATTGGGTGGAGTGGGCAATCGTGGGTGGAGTGGGCAATCTCGGGTGGAGTGGGCAATCTCGGGTGGAGTGGGCAATCTCGGGTGGAGTGGGCAATTTTGGGTGGAGTGTGCAATCGTGGGTGGTGTGTGTAATCTTGGGTGGAGTGGGCAATCTTGGGTGGTGTGGGTAATCTTGGGTAGAGGGGGCAGTCTTGAGTGGTGTGAGCAATCTTGGGTGGTGTGGGTAATCTTGGGTGGAGTGGGCAAAAGGGGTGTCACATTGGTCACAGACTGCAGATATTTGCCTGTGGAGTATGTAACGTACCGAGATTCCCAATAACACACTAACACATCCAGTTCGAATCTGCTTTATTTATGATCATTTCTCTACATTTATACTTTAGCCAACTAGGGCGTTTACTATGACTTGACATACTTTACATCTACTACGCAAAGGAAGGGTGATACGGGAAGGGAGTGCTTACCGCAATATGCTATATCATGCCTACGCGCAAATAATGTTAATTCACTATAAACTATTTACATAATCGTTACACCATCCTCCTCCTTAAATGTTCTCGTCCCGAGGACATTCTCTAACTTTCTAATTATGTTTCTGCAATCAGTTCATATTTACATTTAGCTTTTAGCCTAATATCCATAACGATCTGGAGGTCTTATATTTTGTCTAAGTTGGGCAGGCCTTGCTCTTGGGTTCTCCACTTGTTGAGGTGCAACGTCAACCACCTGAAACTCACCTACTTCCTTAGATGGGCAAACAAGTTCACCCGGTTGAAAAGGGACATAGCTCAACTTAAGTTGATCATGATGAACAACTTTTCCCACGCCACCCTGCGACACTATTTTGTAGTTAACCCCTATCCGTTTTTGAATTCTATAAGGCCCGACCCACTTGCTGCCTAATTTCCAACCTTTAGGTCGCCTTAACATCACCGTTTGACCCTCACAAAATGGCCGCCAAGTGTTTCTCCTTTGTTTGTGCCCTGCTCGTTTCTCGGATACTTTGGTGAGCTGCTGCTTTGCAATTTGTCTAACGTCACGAAATACTGACCGAAGTGAATGCATATACTCGCTGCGCGTGACTGGATTCGAAAGTGGCATGCCTAGCTCTAGCTCTAAAGGCAGTCGAGGAGCGCGGCCAAAAACTACTTCATAAGGAGATACTCCCAGTACATCATGCCTACTCGTGTTGTATGCAAAGGTGACGCTATCTAGCCATAAATCCCAATCATCTTTTCGACTTGAAACAAAAGATGACAGCATGTTTTGGAGCGTTCTATTTTGGCGTTCCGTTTGACCATCACATTGAGGATAGTAAGCCGTTGTTCTTGTCTTAGTTATACCCATGGAGTCACATATTTCATGCATCAAAACGCTCTCAAAGTTACGTCCTTGATCAGAGTGCAATACTGCAGGTGGACCAAATCGTGAAAATATTCTGCTTATCAAAAGTGGTGCTACCGTGCTTGCTTTTTGGTCGGGAGTAGAAAATGCCTCACACCATTTTGTAAAGTGATCAACAACGACAAGTATGTGCTTGTTGCCTTGGCTGGTCTCTGGCAATGGTCCCATGAAATCCATTGCCCAATGCTCGATTTAGGTTAACTGGTGAAGTGTGATGTGCACATACTGCACATTTCTTAACATAATTTTCAACGTCGGTTCTAATACCTGGCCAATAAAAACGCTTTCTCACCCTTTCTTCGGTGCGAGATATCCCTAAATGGCCAGCAAAAGGATTATCATGAACTGCTTTCAAAATTGTGTCACGTAGGGTACTTGGTACAACAATTACGTAATTTGGGTGCGGAGATCGACTTCCTATGGACCTAACTAATAAGCCGTCACGAAGAAAAAGTCTATTATAATGACTATGCCATATTTTAGGAAGTGGATCTTGTATCTGCGCAGTCGAGGGTTTGGTTACCCCACGCTTTTTCATTTCAATTAATTTTGAAAGATGAGGATCACGTTGTTGTGCATTAACGAGATCAAGTGAAGGATTGACAGATAAAGCACACGATATTCCTTCAGAAACATTTGGGTTGTTTGCATTAGTGCTCAAATCATTTGGTCTAGCTGTTTCGGTGCTAGAATGGGAAGTCGAAGTGCTATCATTGGATATATCTGTGACTAGGGCCCCCGTTGAATCAGTTTTGAGTGGTTTTGAGCCTTCAAACGTAATCCAAACAATTCTTCCGCTAGACAATTTAACATTTATGGTAGTTTTAACTACGGCTGACACATTATTGCAACTCTTGGCAGTAGTCGCATTAGATTGAGCTGGTTGCTCGCACGGTGATTGAACCAATCGAGACAATGCGTCTGCATTATTATGTAAACGACCGGCCCTATGTACTACCGAGAAATTAAATTCTTGCAAGTCCAGAATCCATCGAGCCAAACGACCTTTAGGCTCCATGCTATGAAGCCAACGCAGTGCATTATGATCCGTCACGACTTTAAAATGGCGCCCTAGCAAATAAACACGGAATTGTTGCGTTCCAAAAACAATGGCATATGCTTCTTTTTCAGTGGTTGAAAACTTTTTCTGTTGCGCTGAAAGAGCCTTAGAGGCATAGGCAACAACCTTTTCGCGCCCGTTGTCATCAATTTGTGACAAAACTGCACCAACACCAAAATCTGATGCGTCAGTCTGCAATATAAATTCGCGGTCAAACCTTGGATAGCATAATATCGGCGCGGAACAAAGCAACGATTTTAAACGAGAAAAGGAATTTTCGCATTCATCTGACCAGCAAAAAGAAGACGTTTTCTCAGTAAGGCGAACAAGTGGCGCAGCGACTGTAGCGAAATCTGGAATAAATTTTCTGTAATAGCCTGCAAGACCTAAAAAACTTCTGATATCTTTGATAGATTGCGGTCTAGGTATATCGCGTACGGCCGCTATTTTAGCGGGGTCAGGCTGAATTCCTGACTGTGAAATAACATGGCCTAAAAATGCAACTTGCCGCGCTGCGACTTTACATTTTGATAGTTTGACACGTAAGTTGTGCTCTCTTAGTCGCAATAAAACCGTTTCTAATCTTTCGCAATGCTCTTTCATATCTCGGCCAAAAACGATGACATCGTCAAGGTAACACAAACAAATAGCATAAGTTAGTCCGGATAATACGATATCCATTGTGCGCTGAAATGTGGCTGGCGCGGTTGAAAGGCCAAAGGGCATGCGGTTAAATTCATATAATCCATTTGACGTTGCAAACGCAGTTTTATGGCGATCCTGTTCGTCGACCGAAATTTGCCAATAGCCGCTTCTAAGATCAAGCGTTGTAAAATATTTAGAATCACCGAGGGAGTCAAGAATATCATCAATGCGAGGCAATGGGTGCGCGTGGCCTACAGTGACTGAGTTCAATTTGCGATAGTCGACGCAAAATCTAAGTTCACCACTCTTTTTCTTAACTAAAATAACCGGGCTAGACCATGCACTTGTACTTGGACGAATGACACCTTGCTCTAACATTTCATCTACTTGGTGTTTTGCCTCATCCCTATGTACATACGGTAAACGCCGCGGTGCTTGTTTTATCGAGGGCGAGTTACCTGTATCGATCTTATGCGTGACTAATTTGGTGTGACCTAATTTTTCGTCGAAAACGTCTGAATACTTATACAATAGACGCTGTACACGTTCTCTGTCATCGGGCGTAAGAGAGTTATCAATTACCGCATTAACTTTATCAATGAACGTTTTTGACAAATCGCTTTGCACGGCCCCACAAACATCCGGCTTTTGCGGACGTGACATTTTAGAGCATGACTCAACCAAAGGACAAAAATCAGCAATATTTTCACCTGCGGCCAATTCAATTGGGTTTTCGGACATGTTAATAACTCGTAAAGGCACGACTCGATGTTGGTCAGGCTTGACCACTACATGTGCTAAACTAAACCCCTGTCTGGCATCAGCAGTGATACCAGAACGTGGCTCTATCATACCGATTTTACTGTTGGCACTTTTGGCCAACTTCCCCTCCAAAATCATTTCCGTTCTAGGTGGTATTATTGCACTCTCAAGCAAAGCAACGACCGCATTGCTTTGAAACGTGGACTGACACAACAAGCGGTCAGTCGAAGAATGTTGGTCACGGGTGTGGGTGACCCCAACAAGGCTTGCCGTCATAGACTCTTTATTATCCCGTATGGAGGTTTTCCCATGGCGCCCAACTAAAAAACAACCTTTCCCGGGGCCCCAACTAAGAGCTAACTTGTTGCGATTTATAAAATCCCAACCTAAAACACATTCATATTGAATGTTATCACTAACTAAAAAGTCACCGGGATACGTTACTTTAGTACTACTAAATTTAACTATAGTACGGATTTGTCCAAGTATGTTTAAATTGTCTCCCGTAATAGAGACACACTTTTGAGCACTGGATTTATCTAGCAGACTGTCATTAAAGTCAATTATACGTTGGACATTGTGGCTGATAAAAGACTTCATAGATCCAGTGTCCACAAGAGCACGTACACGAACACCATCAATCAAACAGTCAACAAATGGGTGGTTAACAATATCATTTAAGTTGCTACTTACAATGGGATGGTCGCTACTTCCACCAGAGTTTGGACCATCCCTTAGTAGTTTAAAGGAACCGGGCAACCGCGAGCAACATGTCCCGGTTGTCCACAGGCAAAACAGATCGGCGGACGTCCAGATTGAGGTCTTCGTCGTTGGCGCCGGCAATCACGAGAAATATGTCCAACTTGGCCGCAGTTGTAACACGCACCAGGGCGGCGTCGTTCATTTCTCTCGTTGTGGGACGTTTCGGCCTTCGCCAGCCGGTTCTCGATGGAGTGTTGCTTTGCGGCTATTCCTGCGACCGTCGCGACCAATTGTGACAACTGGGAGTCATCGTGTGCCGTAGTAGCTGTTGAATTAGCGACAGCAACCTCGCTCGAACTCATGGGTAAAGTATAACCCTCGATCGCACGATATCGTTGGGTAAAAGAGAGCATCTCCTTTAAATCGGGAGTTGGATTATGCTCTAACAGTTTAAGTTTAATACTATTTGGCAAACCTTTCATGAACTGTCGCTGAACCAGTGCAGTTTTGGCGTCGTTTGATAGGTCAGGATCTGCTTTAGCCAGACAATTTTCCAGTTCCCATTGATAAACGGCAGGATCCTCGCCACTACGTAGAGCACGATTTTCGAATTGTGCGTAGAACGTCTCGCGCTGTGCTGCAGGGCACAACGAGTTTTTAAGTTCTGCCACAGCATCTTTATAATTGGCGCGCTTTGCGGCCGGGATGGCATAAAAATGACTGGCGGCTTTCCCACGAAGAAACGCTGGGAATTTTAATATTTTATCGTCGCGTCCCTCTGCGACTTTCCATCCATTCGCATCACAACATGCGTCAAATTCTCTTAACCAAGACTCGAAATCACCATTATCAAACCGTCCAGGCAAAATATTCGACATTTTCAGTATATAATAAACAGTTTTACTTTTACCGCTGCCACCAGATTTGTAACGTACCGAGATTCCCAATAACACACTAACACATCCAGTTCGAATCTGCTTTATTTATGATCATTTCTCTACATTTATACTTTAGCCAACTAGGGCGTTTACTATGACTTGACATACTTTACATCTACTACGCAAAGGAAGGGTGATACGGGAAGGGAGTGCTTACCGCAATATGCTATATCATGCCTACGCGCAAATAATGTTAATTCACTATAAACTATTTACATAATCGTTACAAGTAGGCTAAAGGTTTTGTCCCTTTCGAGGCAGCACTTCACTTGCGGTAGTAACTTCTAGTTTGTCATATTTAGACATACTTAGACATTAATATGCAAATAAAATGATCTATATAATATATCCAATGTGTACATGTGGTATAAAACAATTTAAAGTTTTATAAACACAAGACAGCATCCTTTCTCTTGTTTTAGATGCAGGCTGTTTATTTTCCACAATATTCTTGAGTTTTCTTTTTGGAAAAGAATAGTGGCATTCGGTACAAGAATTCCTTCACACATGATTAAAACATCCACATTCCCCACAGTGTTTTCTACAATTATCTGCTGCCAAAATATAAAAAGAGACTATTGTTATAAATTATACAACCTACCTGTAGGTTCCCTGCAAGGTAGTAAATGCTGCCTGTCAATTTGTTGATGTATTGGCTAAACGTTGTCAAAAATTAGCAAAAAAAATTAAAATAAAACACTAATAGTTTTCTCACCCAATATTGCATTTTTGACTTAAATATTTTGCCATGGGCTTAGATGGATCCAATAAGTTATATTTGTCAAACCAGTAACCATTTTTTGCTGGGTGAAGCAGTGCTTTGGTAATTATGCATTTATAACAAAAAATGTTAACCACAACAGAGTAAACAAACATTTATATCGATGGTAAATTAAAGAAGTAAATATTTTGCAAAAATATTTTAAAAAATAGATTTACTTTTGCATGCCAACAAATAACATCAACAAATTCACTTTATTCGTGAGTATAAAACATGTTATAAAATATTTTATAGAATATGAATGAGAAATTGCAGTTCGAATATTCCACAGAAAATACTCTACAACCTAGAATGGCCATAGAAAATCAAATTAGATTTTAAAAATCCATAGAATATTCATGAGTCTCAAAATCGATTAAAATATTCTAAATGTACGTTATAAGTTTTTCAGCTATTGAGTTGGTAAAGTTTTTTTGTATGTTTTTGCTGCATGTATAGAAGCTGTAGTAAGTTAAACTCAGAGAAAAACTCTGAGCTCCAGATGGGATGATGAGTTTAACTCCAGACGAGTTTAACTTACAACAGCTTGTACAGCAAAAAACATATGAAAAAACTATATTCTAAATGATTCTACAGAACAACTAGACAATGATTTTTACAATGATAATAATATTAATGGAATATTCTATCACTGCAAGGTATTTTTCATGAATGTCCTCTTTAAAAATTGCTGCCTGACAGGCTATATAACTGGAGTAATTTCTCATGCTCATTGATCGAGCAAAATTGAAGCCAAACATGGTGGCTGAAGTATGTACTTCCAAACATTTCATACTATTAATTAATGATAATGACATAAATTTAAGCATGCACTGAAGAAATATAAAAGTCTAAAAACCTGTTTATCTGCATGTGTTTTCAAGTGACACATTCATAAAACAAGAAAGACAGTTCTTTATTATTTGTAAGAACACCAAGAGGTAAAGAACTTGCTGTGCTTTATATTGAGTGTTTGATAATTCGGTCGAGATGGAAGCAAGCTACACCTACATGTATAAATATTATAGTTTCACAAGCATCATCAATCGAATTTAGGTGTTAATGAGATAAAGTTTCAGCCAATGAGAATTGTGTGTTGTCTGAACAACGCTCCCCAATTTTATAAATAAGAATGTCCCCTTCTCCCTCCTGTGCCCGCACACAGGTCGCCTCGTGGCTTCACCGCTCGCCTCCCTCTACTCCTCCCCTCCCCCCCCCCCCCAGTCCCTATAAGGGCCTGTGGCACAGTCTAACCTCGAGATAAAGCTAAGGGCAAAATAAAATTTAATTTGGACACCTATCACGTGACAGAGCTAAAGGTCTATTATATTTCTATGGCGCTGCTTGCAACGAGAATTTGGTTGTTCCACAGTGACCCAACCGCACACTAGGTTAATTTACAGTTGTTGTACTTGTTATATATATATAAACTTGGAAAATGTTGCCGTATTTTAACTTATAGTTCCGTAAATCATTAAAATAAACTTACTTTTGACAGTTCATCTCTCATGTTGTCTACCTTCAATGAGTTGAAACTTGTAGCGGCAATAGTTTCGAACCCCCTACACTCCCTCCCGCCTCCATCGCTCGGACATCGAACGGGATTTTCTCCACCAAAAATCCATCCGATCGCCGTTTTGACCTTTCACACATAAAGATCGATACTTCTTCTTCCTCAGAAACGTCCATCTATTCAAAATACTTATCCACAACCTTCGATTTTCACGGCTAAGCCATCGACCGGAACATGCGTTAGGAATTGGCCTTGGCCAACAACGGTTTGCAAAATGAGCCTGCGGTACCATATCTCGGGTACCATATCCCGGGTACAGTTACAATTATTTCATATTATTGGACGAGATTAAGCATCATATCAAGAATTAACAAAGGAAAGGTTTGTATTATCGGCTTCGGGACATAATACACACCTTGCCTTCGATAATTCTCGATATCATGCTTAATCTCGTCCAATAATATGAAATAATTGTAACTGTACCCGGGATATGGTACCCGAGATATGGTACCGGAGGCTCATTTTTCAAACCGTTGTACGAAGAAGTTTATATATATATAACAAGTACGACAACTGTAAATTAACCTAGTGTGCGGTTGAGTCACTGTGGTTGTTCTTCAAATTTAAGACTTTATATTACGACCCATATGGAAAAACTTGCCCGCGAAGTGAAACCATACAAGTGTGATGTTTGTGACAAAACATTCTCCCATTCAGCTACCTCAAGAAATCATGAAAGAACACATACTGGAAAGAAACCATTCAAATGTGATGTCTGTGACAAGACATTTTCCCAGTTAGGTAACTTAAGATCTCATATTAAAAGGACACATACAGTACTGGAGAGAAACCCGTATACCTGTGATATATGTAACAAGACATTCTCCATACCAAGTAGCTTACGATGTCATCAGAGATGTCATACTGGAAAGGAACCATTCAAATGTGATATCTGTGACAAGACATTTTTCTGCTCAGGCAACTTACAAAAGCATAAGAGAACACATACTGGAGAGAAACCATTTAGGTGTGATATTTGTGACAAGACATTTTCCCAGTCAAGTAACTTAAGATCTCATAAAAGGACACATACTGGAGAGAAACCATTCAAATGTGATGTCTGTGACAAGATATTTTCCCAGTTAAGTCACTTAAGATCTCATCAAAGAACACATACTGGAGAGAAGCCATTCAAATGTGATGTCTGTGACAAAGCATTTTCCAAGTCGTCTAACTTAGTATGTCATAAAAGAACACATACTGGAGAGAAACCATTCAAATGTGATGTCTGTGACAAGACATTTTCCCAGTTAGGTCACTTAAGATCTCATAAAAGAACACATACTGGAGAGAAGCCATTCAAATGTGATGTCTGTGACAAAGCATTTTCTAAGTCGACTAACTTATTATGTCATAAAAGAACACATACTGGAGAAAAACCATTCAAATGTGATGTCTGTGAGAAAACATTTTCCCAGTTATGTCACTTAAGATCTCATAAAAGGACACATACTGGAGAGAAACCATTCAAATGTGATGTCTGTGACAAGGCATTTTGTCACCCAGCTACCTTACAAAATCATAAAAGAGTACATACTGGAGAGAAGCCATTCAAATGTGATGTCTGTAACAAGACATTCGCCCTGACAGGTCACTTAGTATGTCATAAAAGAACACATACTGGAGAGAAACCATTTAAGTGTGATATTTGTGACAAGACATTTTCCCAGTCATGTAAATTAAGATCTCATAAAAGGACACATACTGGAGAGAAACCATTCAAATGTGATGTCTGTGACAAAGCATTTTCCCAATCAAGTGACTTATGGCGACACCATTTGAGAATTCATACAAAAGAAAAAGCTTTCAAATGTAATTTTTGCAAAGGGACATTTGGTCTTGAAATATTTGATCAACATCTGTTGACCCATGAGCTGGAAGCCACAGAACCAACTGGGGTGGACTACATATGTTTCCAATGTGATGCCAGATTTGACTTGGTCAGTAATTTAGTAAGTCATGTGACTAATGTTCATTAAAGATGTACTTGATAGTTTGACTGTATTGTAGTAAGTAGATATGTGTACTTGCTGAAATATTTTAGAACTAAGAGTTATACTATTACAAGTAAAGGGCTAAGGCCACTCTTGGTATGTTCTAAAATTCTAAGATCAGTCCTGAGTTTACATTAACTATATTAACTTGTCCATGACTAAGAGTTTTTGTTGATGTTGTGATTTACTTATGTGCAAGTCAATTCCAACTGCAATCATCCCCTCCCTGGGTGGGGATTGTGGAGGGGTGGAGGGTAATCACAGTTGGAATTAACTCATACATTAATAAAATTGTCTTTGCGAACTCAGACAGCAAGGAGTTAAACCTGTAGAGGCAGATTATTTACACATATTTTTTTCATGTTGTAATTAAGTTCAACATTAAGATAATAAGATTTGATTAATAAGGGTTAATTATGGTAGTAAGGGTTAATCAATGGTTAGTTTGGTCACAAGTGTGATACACAATTTTTTATTGCTCATGAAACTTTACATTCACTTAGATAACCATCCTGTTCATGATTTTTCTGCAATAAAAGCACTTTTTTAATTTAATTTTAAAAAAAGAGTTAGAAATCAAAAGTCAATAGTTTGCGTTAAAGCAGTGTGATGAGTGGTTATAACACTCTTCTCATTCAAAATAGTACAATACCATTTATCACACTGTATGGATACTAATCAGGTAAATAAATGAGGGCAATGAGGTATCTGTTAGAACAATAAAATGTGTGTGTGTGTCATGAGATAATTAACAGTTACACCATGAGCTCGAGTTGTATATGAGCTCATAGCCAACGAGGCGCTTCGCCGGGTTGGCTATTAGTTCGTATACAACGAGAGCGAATGGTATAACTGTTTTATTATATAGCCAAGCACTGTACAAGAGACAAAATTACAGCGAAATGTTTGAAACAACAAACTTCCGGCATATATAATAATAGGCAACTAATAGATCCTAATACTTCCGCTATGCGTGATGATGCATTCACATAGTTTCTCGCTGAGCTGTTCGGTAAACAGCTTCGAAATGTTGTATAAAATAAATGTTGCTCGAGAGGCAAAAAATGTGTTAAGCAGATCAACAAAAAAGGTTATATTTCTGCATTTTAAACTGCACGAGTGCTTTGACAAAACCTACGTGCATTATTTGCCGGAAAAATCACAAATAAGATAAAGTAAATACAAGAAATAAGAAAACCAACTAAGGTCTTATAATATCCACGAATGCCTGGCATTTTAGAATAACAGTCGACTAATGACAGCGACACGCGTGTTTTCAAAGACGAAATGAGGGTCTTAGGGCAATTTTTAACAGTACTAGCATCCACCAGCAGTGTATGTGTTCTTGTTCAACCAGAGAATGAAATCACTTCAGCTTAATTAATTAATTGAAGTAGTTTGCTGCGTAGGCAGTGTTGAAATACAAATCGAAATATCGTAAGCATGTGTGACTACTGACGAAATTATTGATTATTGAACGTACAGTACATGTAGTTTTGTAACGTTTTGAGCGAAGGCCCTTCGTCAGCCTTACTATATTTTCTATTAAGAAAATTAAGCTAGGTTTCTCAGTGACTATTTCCGACTGTTAGTTTTGTTTTAAACATTGACATTTAGTTTTGTTCATGTTTTCGTTGTTTTTGTACACTACTAATTAGCTACATTTATTAAATCAGTTAAAACTCAAGTTCTTAAATGTATTTATGAAAGAAAAAAAATTAGCATCATGCGATGTGTATATGTGTTGTTGTTCCACAGGTCCCTTGGGGTTCTACTCAGGGGTATCAAATCCACTAACCCCTTTGCTGAGTTAATGAGCGTAGATGCTCAGGTTACGATTGCTAGTGCTTGCATGCTTTGCCATTCCTGCTGCTTGTATGTGTTCTCAGTGTTCAACAAACTCGTGGCACGCCGGCTCCCTTCTGCATCTCATGTGTCGTTGCTCATATATTTGTCACTGTGCCGGATGTATCTGTCCCATGCTATAGCGGGCTTCCCGGACTTTCTTGGTCCAACAGTGCCTCTCGTCGTTACATTCGCAGTTCTCCATGTGTTGCAGTTTCACCTCGAGGTTATTGGGTTGTAGAAACGCCATTGGGCAGGGTTCGTGCCTCGAATCCCTTCTCCAGTATAGCTGGAGGTGTCGTTGGAGAGAGTAATTCTCAGCAACATTGCTACAAGTTAGTTGGGAGTTTAGGCTTGCCTGGAGCTGCTCTACCTATAAGACCGCTCCCGTCTTGGTGGATCGCCTGTTCCTGTGAACTGTTCCTCAGCTATTAGGGCAAACTAGTGCTATTTGTGTTCCTTGCGGTGCTACAGTTGCGGGCCGGGTACTGCATTTGCGCTACTTTGCAATCATACAGATGCTAGGTGGTTGCATGTGTACTACTTTGCCATCATATTATTGCTGAGGGCACTGCTTTTGTGCTAATGTTCCTTGCTGTCTTACAGTTGCTAGGTTGTTGCAGGTGTGCTACTTTGCTATCATATTGTTGCTGGGAGACTGCATTTGTGCTATTGTACCTGGCTATCGTTCAGTTGCTTGGTGATTGCGTGTGTGCTACTTAATTTGCTATTATATTGTTGCTGGGGACTGCATTTCTCCTTATGTACCTTGCTATCGTGCCTTTGCTAGGTGGTCACATGTGTGCTACGTTACTATCATATTGTCGTGGGGTGGGGGTGGGGGGGGGGGGGGGTGGAGGGGGGGCTGCATTTGTGCTAATGTACCTTGCTGTCGTACAGTTGCTACCTGGTTGCTTGTGCGCGACTTTGCTGCAATCTTCTTCCTGGTGGGGGACTGTATTTGTGCTAATGTTCCTGGCTGTCATACTGCTGCGGGGATCCGCTTTGCGTTGGCGCTATTTACTATCCCACAGTTGCAGAGGCTGTGTTCGTGCTCCTGTATCCTGGGGGACTCCTTTTGTGCTACCTTGCTATACTACAGTCGTGAGTGACTGTAGATGTGCTTTACTGCTGCCGTGCAGTCATTGGGAACTGTATTGTGCTTTCTTCTGCCGTACTGTCACTGGGGCAGTGTATTTGTGTTCCCCTAGGCCTGCCATTGCCTTGTTGTGCGGGGGTCTCTTTAATTGTATTGGCTGGCGATCTCGTTATTCTCGTCCGTACTGTGCAACACTGCTTATCGTACAGGCGTTGGTGGTCTATTTGTGCTCCCCTGCTGTTGCACAGTCATGTGGGGGGTCCCCTGTGTGTGCGCGGGTTCGTACCGTGCAACATTGCTTACGGTACAGGCGTTGGGGGTCTGTATTTGTGCTCCCCTGCTGTTGCACAGTCATGTGGGGGGTCCCCTGTGTGTGCGCGGGTTCGTACCGTGCAACATTGCTTACGGTACAGGCGTTGGGGGTCTGTATTTGTGCTCCCCTGCTGTTGCACAGTCATGTGGGGGGTCCCCTGTGTGTGCGCGGGTTCGTACCGTGCAACATTGCTTACGGTATAGGCGTTGGGGGTCTGTATTTGTGCTCCCCTGCTGTTGCACAGTCCTGTGTGTGGGTCCTCTAGTTCAGCTGTTGGCTGCTTGCCAGCTGCTTGTGGGTCCGTACTGTGCAACTTTGCTCGTACAGGCGTTGGGGGGTCTGTATTTGTGCTCCCCTGTTATTGCACAGTCATGTGGGTGGTCCTCTGGTTCTGGCCTGCTCGCTTTTGTGTTTCGCGCCAGTACATCTGGTCTGTTCCCTGGCTACTCCGGGTGATCATGATAACTTATGTAGGGTGTGTTCTTGGCTACTCCAAGAAAATATGCAGTAGTGTGCTGTAATGTGTAGTAGCATGCTTAGCTGTTGGTAGTTCGTGTTGCCGCGCCCGTACATCGGGTCTGTTCCCCGGCTACTCTGGGTGATAACTTAATATGTAAGGTGTGTTCCTGGCTACTCCGAGAAAATGTGCTGTAGTGTGCTCCAGTGTGCTGTAATGTGTAGAAGCTTGTGCTTAACAGTACCGGCTTATCCGGTTTATGCTTAGTGTAATTTAAGTTTATTTGGCTCTTCAGCTGCTCTTAAGTTCAGCTCGTTTCTTGCTGTTGTTTGCTTTGTACTTGTCTATCTGCTCTGGAAAGGGCCCGTTTGTTGCTTTTCTATGTTACAGGAGTGGGCCTTTACTTTTGGCTTTGCGTACAGGTTCCGTTCATTGATGGTCACCCGGATGTTGGTCCTTCCATTGCAGCTTTCGCCATTTCTCTGTTGGTTGGCCTCTGGTGGCTTGCTTAGGTCCAGGTCGGTATGGTAATTTCAGAAGCATTGATTATCATTTGGTAAGTTACTTCTCCACTTTATGCGTGACTGTAGTTCTGTTAGGAGAGGGTAATTCTTGGCAACATTGCTACAAGTTAGTTGGGAGTTTAGGCTTGCCTGGAGCTGCTCTACCTATAAGACCGCTCCCGATCGCCTGTTCCTGTAAACTGTTCCTCAGCTATCTTGAAAACTAGAAAATACAAGTTTGAGAGTTCAAAATACGTGCATAAACAATTCGGAAAGGGAATGAAACTAAATGTTATGCATAGTTAAAAGGTCTGCCAATAAAAAACTGTTACCAAATAAATAGCAACAGTTGTTGCTATAGAAACAATGACGTTTCAAAATGACTTCAAATTACCCTTCAAACTAACTTAAATCGGAAAAATGTGGTGACTCCCCATTTTTGTTTCATTAAAACTTTTCTTGAAGTATGAGTAAGCAATATAGGCCGATTTAAAAAAAATTCTGCAGACCCAATTTTTAAAAAAATTAACAAACATGATTTTTCCGGAAAAATAAGTATTCGTTCTACAGAATTTTTTTAAAATCGGCCTATTGATTACTCATACATCTCAAACTCATTAATAATTCATGAGGAAAACACAAAGAAAATCAGTACCGTGTCGGTGGTTTGGATATCGGAGGAAGAAATTACATAAATTAAGCAAACTTTTACGCCGATTTTCTCTTAAAATACTGATTTGTTTGAGATGCTTTATCATACACTCGGAGGAATGTTTCATCAGGATATCCAAACACTTCGAAGTTTCTTCAAAAACCTCGGCTTCGCCTTGGTTTTCAACAAACGTCTCAGTGTTTGGATATCCTGATGTAACATTCCTCTTCGTGTATTATATATATATATATATATATATATATATATATTTATACTTCAAGAAAAGTATTAAAGCGCTACTACGATCAAGATTTCGGATTCGATGTTTACACATTTCAAAAGTGGGATAAAACTGATGATCGATGTAGTATAACAAAAAAAATCGGACTATATTGACATCATTATGTGAAATTTTCTGAGCTGGGCGCTGGCCGGTGTCGACTGAAACCTCTTGTCTGCTGACTGGAATAACTCTGGCCCTTGTTCTATGGGTAGGTAGGATTGTACTAACTTGTGTATTCTGATCGCCAAGCTGGCGAAGATGATGCAATTTCGGATAATCATAATAGGTGTAAACTCGCTTTTATATACAGTAAGATAACGCTATCGATAAACGGGTATACGTGAACGCCACTGCGAATCGAGTCATAAAAACAATGGCGATGCAGTCCGGTTTGGCAGTGACATGTAATAACCTGAATGTCATGGCCTTTATTTGTTCCCGCCTCCCGCTAAACCTGGCAGCGCAGGCAGAGGTGCGGGCGAGCGAGAAGGCGAGAAAAATAAAGGCCTGAGGAAACTCTTAACAAAACTGTGGGGCTCCGTCCATCTCATGGACGGGAGCTCTGATTGGCTGACTAATTGAAGTAAGGATTTTGATTGGTTCATGCAGATAAACAACTTTCCCAACGGTGCACCGTCAAGGTACACACCGTGACAAGGGCATCGCCATTTCTCGAATCTATTTATCGTATACGTTTCTGTGACCAATTCATTCATTTAATCGTTTATTATGTCGCAAAATCAAACCATAGAAGTATTTTTCGAAACTGCTTTGTTAAATTTATTGACGCATTTCGGCTATGAGTCTTTGAAACCAGAACAAAGTAAACGACGTGCATTCGCTCGCTGTTGTCTGTTGACAGCCAAGATGTCTTTGCTGTTTTGCCCACTGGTTTTGGTAAAAGTCTGATATATCAGATATTGCCATTTGTGTTCTGTGAACTTCATCGACTTCAACATGGCACGGTGAGGAATTTCGTTGTAGCAGGTGGAGACCAGTCTACTTGGGTCCTTCGTTCGATGATCAGTGACGATGGCTACTGAAGGCGAAGCCGATGCGAAAGACCAAGTTGTTTATGGCAGTGCTGAACAATGGTTGTCAGAAAAGTGGACCCGTCAGTTACAAAACGGGAATCTCGGAGCAGTTTATAGTCTTAGTTGTGGATGACTGAGTTTATATACGGTTGAGACGTGTTTATAATTATGTATCAATATATGAAATGGTCTACCTGCATTCTAAAATTTAAATTCTAATGCTACAAAATTATATATTTTATTAATTTAGTCGAAACTATATCAAGGCGGCCATCAAATCGTGTTTATCTTTTATTATGGTGGAACTTTGAATCAATATATATGTATACTCTCAAATTGTCAAATTTCTCTGTTTCTAATCGGAGTTTCCAATTCTTCGACTTCTTCTCTAGATCGGGTCTAGATATACCATTTATTGCAAGTCTACCTAGACTAGTCTGGACTAAAACCATACGCGGGGAAAGACTATATATTTCTGTGGGATGAAATCAGTGCTTCCACAACCGAAATCCAATTTTCCTGTTTGTTGTCCTGAAATTTCCTGATATTTTATTTAGATTTCCTTCAAATTTCCTTGACATTATCACGTGATATCTTTTCACAAACCCACCCAATTATTGGGTCAAATGAGCCTGTTCGCAGGCTGTAAAAATGATCATGAAATTAACAAAAATGATGAAATAGTCCAATAGCTAGCGCTTACATTTTTTTTGTTTTAACTTTAATTTAAAACTTTTTGTAAAAGCAATTGTAAAATACATATTCATATTTTCATAATCAATCCATATAAAGGACGCGTAGAATAGAGACAGAGAAGGCCAAAAGCCAGTCCCTAGAGCCAGCGAACTCAACTATCACCATGGTAACACTAAATCCAAATGTTCATTTGTTCAGGTTCGTAACTATTTGTAACCTCCGTCCAACAGTAATGATGGGAAATAGAAACCAGGCCACTGCAGGCGAACTGCGAACAACAGAAAGCCACAAATTCACGTTAAAAAGTAAAAATTTCTTTAAAATTTTCTCGATCTACTTAGATTTTTTGAGATTTTCTGATTTTCCCTGAGATTTCAACTCATCCTGAAAACTTCCTTTTCAAGTCAGGATTTCCTGCGAGAATCAGGAAATTTCCTGCAAAGTGAAAACACTGGATGAAATCAAAACATACGCTTTGTTCTTTTGACAACACATATCAATCATATCTCGCTAATGTTTAAAAATAACAAAGTGGGCGGAAGACGGTTTTAATAAGAGTTTCCTCAGGCCTTTATTTTTCTCGCCTTCTCGCTCGCCCGCACCTCTGAGTCTTTATAGGCTTAAAGCTTGCTGTCAAAGTTTAAAATATTTAACTAACAAATGGTCAGCATTAGCCATATATTAAAGATTTGGCCTAACTGAGTATAGTCCAAATCTACACATAGTTACAACAGTTTTTTCAGCGCAAAACGCTTTTTCTAGCATTTTTGCAGTATTCGTTATAACGCCAGGTGCAGTACTTCAATTAACTTATTATATGCATGACAAAATTACTACATTCTGACTGGTTGAGAAGAGTATACAATTATTTTATTAATTGTACTGCAGTAGAAGGCCCTTGGGAACGATGTTGACAACAAAATTCAAAATGGCAGCCAATTCTGCGATGGAAAGTTTTCGCATTTCCAACGACTTGTGGTACACTATGAACTAAAAATTCCAATGTAAATATTTTGAAATGAGTACAGAGAACACCCAGAGTGAAAATGTTTCTTGTCAAGTAATGAAACAAGATGTTTTTAAATTTTCAAATATCACTTGTAGTGTAAATCCTTAATTGTACTCGCTATCATATGATTACCTATACCAATATTAGAAAATGTCAGCGCGTTTCGGATAAGGATTAAAGAAATACCAAATGGTTTTCCGTGTTTGGATACTCTGATCCAAACACGCGGGAAATTGCGAGAATGGAGAAAAGGGTAACAAAACACGAGCCATAGGCGAGTGTTTTTAGCTTTTCGAAAGTTGAGCAATTTCCCAAGTGTTTGGATAAGAGTCTCCAAACACGGAAAAAACTAACTTTTATAAAATAACTCACAAGTGAATAAGCCGGATATACTGTCTGACATTTTCAAAAAATCGTTTTGGCGGGTGTTTTCCATGTTTGGATACTCTGATCCAAACACGGCAATTGACCAATCAGGGCTCGCGTAGTATATACAAAATCGTAGTTTCATTTAGGCCAACATGCAAATTAGTTTCCTATTCAATTTGTGCCCCTATCCAAATTATATCGTGTCTATTAAAGCATAACGGGAAGATAACACAGGCTGGGACAGTTTTTTCATGTTTTGAGGTCATTATTTTTAGACACTACGTTTAGGATTATTGTCAAGGATACTCGACAAGCAAAGTTTATCCTTATAGAATACCTAAACATTAAAAAGTTTCTGAAATCAGAAATGTTATGTTTACTACGGCTGCTTCAGCCTCATGTTATAAATGAACTACGTTTTATCCCTACTCAGAGTGTATGCGCAGTCGAAACTCCAATTTCGTCCTATACATGTTATTTCATAAAGCGTTTAACCTGAGCGGTTTTACTAAAATATTTCTGAGCACTTTTTTCAACTTTTGAAGAAACAGCTGGGAGCCACCTTAAAAGCGGTTGGAAGATCTTAATCGCGGGCACAGATCGGCTAGCCCGCGTTACGGGCCCGAAATAGCTTCGCTCCAAGATTCGACCTTGTGTTGTGTTCTGCTAGCTGTTTCTTTCTTCGGACATTGATTTGTTTTGGAACTGATTGTACCGAGGTATCAAGCAAGGCCTTTGCTAGCCTGCGTAGCAAGCGCAGGAGAATAAATTGAGCAAGCGCCTTTTGCCGTTTTAAACTGGAAACAAGGACAGTCAGTGATCGACGCCATCTTAATATATGGACTAGTGTCTTTTATGATGTACTTATGAAGAAACTCATGAACTTGTTAATGAACTTCATGCTCGTTTATATTTGATAGAAATAAGGCTAAACCTGGGCGAAGACAATTTTTTTGAAATTTAAAGAAAAAATGATAACACAAGTCTGTGAGACATTTTATTGTTCAAGAATGATGTACCCACTTATTATCAACGTGGTCTTGTCGTTTGGGGGATTTCTCTTGACGATGAGGATTATTCCTGGCATGAGGGAGATGTTTATCAATGCTGGACTGAAAGGAAGGGATATGGGCAAGCCAGACAAACCTGAAGTGTAAGTTGTATAATTTCTATTAGTGAATTAAAACAGCATCATATTTGTGATTGCAGTTTGGATAGAAATGAAGGTTTATATGACTTGGTACAGTACTATACACTGTAGTTTAGGGCTATATTTATGTCACTATTTACCCCAACCCTAAATAACCATGATTAACCTTACAAAATTGCTGTAAATATAGCCTAATCCTATCAATATTATAGCCACTTCATATATACTGTATGTCTTTACTACTCAGTACTCACAACAGTAAATGAAAATTTTACAGTTTACTTTACCCGAGTAATCCAGCAATTAATTTCTATGCCATGCACGATTGGTACCACTTGAGTAAGATTTTTTGATGACCTAACCCAAACAAAAACCCTCACCCTAATTGACTGTGTCTGTGTATCTAAATTCTAAAGCTGTGTTTACACAACCAAAATTTAAGCACACTTAAAGGAGTAGTGTCACTCGCAAAGCCCCTACCGCCATTTTGTTTTCTGGAACATGGAATGTAGTTGTAGATGTCTAACGCTTCAAGTGAAGGCCCTTCGCTCTAAATGTTAGACCTTAACAATTAACATTCCATGGTTCAGCAGTACACTAACCTTATTATATTACTATGTTAGACTGTATTTTTTGAAGAACTGATTGAAACTTAAACGAGGTCAAAACTATAGAAAGAGTAGTCAGGCTATTCTTTTGTAGTAGTGGAGCCCCACAGTCTTCATTTACTCCCTTGAAGCCAAGATAACTATAGTTCCATCTTTCCTGTAAGACAGTCAGACTTTCTGGTAGTTTGGTCATTTTAAAATAAGATAATTGTCATGTCACCTCCAAGAACATTGTGGGTTTATTACAATTGAATGACCACGCCCATTTGTTGGCAAAATTAATGCTCACACCCCCTGCTCAACCTGCTCATGCACTGACTTGAAAAACTACTGCCTGTAGGTTTTCAAGTTTGTTGATCCAAGATGGCAGCCGCACTTGGTGGGGTGCATGGTGGAAGATGTGATAATTCAGGCCGAAAGAGAAAATACAAGGGATAAAATAGTTCACAGAAAGCATGGAATAGTCAGCACAAACATATTTACTTATCACTAACTATATTTGAGTGATGGAAAGATGCTGAAATCATAGCTGGATATGGTTCATGTAGCGAATACCGTAGAAGGCAAATATCATTTGATTCATTTCTCTGGTTTCTTGTCTGATTTAGAGCTATTTCTGACATTTTCCAAAGTTATTTCTATATGTGCAAAAAAGATGTGCAAATGGTGACACTGCTCCTTTAAGTTAAGCGTGCTTAAAATGCACCACATTGGTGCATTTACATGGTCATTTAAGCTTATAGAATAATTCCTTACTAAAACATGTACACTGTACACCATTATTCAACATTGCGGATGAGCTATTGTTTTGGCTTTGGAAGCTTCGTATTGGTAACGTGCATCAAAGAACAACATAACGGAACTATGGAAGACAAGGACATTGGTACATAAGAAAGAGTTATAGCAAAAGAAAGAAAGAAACAAAGGAAGCAAAGAATAGCGAGATGGAAGCTTCTACAGCAGGGCAAAAAAAATGCACTTTATCGTATTAATAACCATGTCTTAATAGCAAGCATTTTTCAATCCCGTTGCATTTACATGGCAAAGTTAAGCACGATTAACTGATCATGCTCAGTTTAATCCACCTCCTTGAGGTGGTGCAAACTAATCACGATTAATTTACACCGATCTGTTTACACAGACATTTTAAGCCCACTTAAAGTCAGATGTGGCTCAGTTCCTGCTTAAATTTTGGCCATGTAAACAGGGCTTTATTCACTCACATGTTTACTGCCTACATATATAGCTTTTACTATACATGTGTGCTTGCTTTTGCTTATTATTCAGGTTCAAAGGTTTAATCTGATTTAGAATAAACTCGATCACTTTGTGATTGTAAGGCCAGGGTTAGGGTTGTTGTTGGCCAGGATGCATTCCATTTAAACCGTGAGACACTGAATACTTCCAATTGCTATGCCAAGGTTATGCAATAAATAAAAAAATATAGCATGCATAGTGGTGCTTGAGGTTGGAGAGGGAAGTGACGAAGTTGCAAGCAAGTGGAGAGGGAGGAAGTGCCTGCACGAAAGACCCATGTTTTTGGATTTTTGCCCTTAGTAATCCAATTACAAAACTGTCAAAATTCAACCAATCAGTGTTAGTAGGTTTCCTCAGTGCATGATGTAATGTTCACATGATGATTGGGTTTCATTTTTTGCTGAGAAATACAGTGTTGTTCATAATTATTCATTACTGGAAGAACTCATCTGAAAATTTATTCAAGCCATCGCGTATACAAGAGAGCCAAGACTTGGTTCTGGCAGAAGCATGCAAGTGCATTGGCTTTAAGTTATTACACAATGGAACGCTGTTCGAGTGGGTTTGTAGTCCTTAAGCTTGTGGGGGAAGGAAAAGAAGAAACACTGCTGAACTCTATAATTTTATTAAAGGATTGGCCCAAGCGAAAGGAGAAAGCAGTGTCACACCACCAGCTGATGACAGCCATAGAATCATGCAACAGTTACTGTATACCAACCACTGTAACTCACATTTAGGAATATCTTCCAGAGGTATTAGCGACGAATCAACGGCAGAATAACCTTGGAGTTCCATGTCATCCAGTTGGTCCCTAATAATAGGCACTTTAAGATCCACGATGCCTCTGGGACCAGGGTACGGCAAGCTCGATCGATGACGCGCCTTAAAAACAAAGGAATTCTTAATGAAAACAAAGTGAATGAATAATTTGTAATCTCAAGAGTATATATCAATACCGTCCTTGTTCGGTAAACAACGCCACTCTCAGCATTTTTACGTCTTCAGAACGACACGAACACGCGGAGAAGTGAGAAGCTTCTAGGACAGCGTCGGCCACGGTTGAAATCCAAATATTACCAGGGTTAAGTCACGTTGGCCTGAAAAACAGAGAAAAATCTTCTCGACGTTTCGAGCGAAGGCCCTTCGTCAGCAGAAGGCCCTTTCTCAACTTCAGTTCAGACACTGCAGCCGGTTTAGCAAAACCTTGAGCTTCTTGAAAGTCATTAAACAAGCTTAAACATGAAGTACGGCAGTTAATTTACCGTGTCTTCTTTTAAGTGCCGACTTTTTAACGTTTTTAAGGTAGCGTCGTCGAGTTAGCCGCGTTGTCGATTTTAAAGTCCCTAACACTATTCAACGGAGAGATCACAATGATAGCTGCTTTTCCTGCCAATTGATAATCACGCGCTTGCACAAACGTTTGATAAATCAAGCTCTTGCCAAACCTCATAGGCAAGACGACAACAGCCAAAACATCTTTTCTTGCCAGCAGATCTCTAACTGCAACTTCTTGTTCCGGCTTTCCAATTGAAAGCGATGACCAGTAGGTAAATAAAGATCTGATAACGCTTTGGAAAAAATATCATCAACACACGATTCTTCTAAAGTTGCCATTTGCAATGATTCATTTCCTACCAAGAAAAGTTGAAGGGGCGATGGCAATGAAAACAGACATATTTTTAAATTGCTCTTACAGTGCATGAAAATCTCATCTAGTAAAATACAGTAAAATACTACGGCTTGAAATTTTAAATTTTCGGCAGTATTCACGTCCTTGAAATCTAGTATCCCACTTTTGAATACTAAACATCTCAACTTGTAATATCTAAAATTAACTATTAACAGTTTGTGACAGTGCCTATACATTGTAGGACGTAACGTTACATTAAAAGACGTCACGCTACATTATAAGACGTTACGCTACATTATAAGACGTTGCGCTACATTCTAAGACGTTACGCTACATTCTAAGACATTACACGACATTCTAAAATATTACGCTACATTATAAGACGTTACGCTACATTATAAAACGTGACGTTACGTTGTAATTAAGACGTTACGCTACAATTTAAGACGTTACGCTCCATATAAGACGTTATGCTACATTCTAAGACGTTATACGCTACATTCTAAGACGTTACACGCTACATTCTAAGACATTACGCTACATTCTACTGTAAGACATAACGCTACATTCTAAGACATTACGATACATTCTGCTGTAAGACATTACGCTACATTCTAAGACGTCACGCTACATTCTAAGACGTCATGCTCTATATAAGACGTTAGGCTACGTTATAAGACGTTACGTTACATTCTAAGACAATACGACGTTACATTGTAAGACAATACGTTACATTGTAAGACAATACGTTACATTGTGAGACGTTACTGGCTGTGCGTTATCGATATTTTTATTGTATCCCGTTGGGATAAAAACGAAAATCTAGTATCCCGTGGATATCGGGATACTGCAAATTTCAAGCCCTGAAATACAATTACAGGTACGTTCTATTCAGTATGCCATGCTACAATGTGATAATTTTAAGTTTCTTCTCGTTCTCTTAGTCCAGAAGCAATTGGTGTTCTATGTGGAGCTGTTTATCTCATCTGCCTTTTTGTCTTTATACCTGTTCCATTCTTGACTATGTGGTTGGAAAATGGTGGAGATGAATTTCCTCACTACAAGGTACTGTTCACAGTCAATCAGTGGCGTGCTGGCAGGGGGCCCATGCCCCCCCCCCCCCCCCCAGTGAAGATTTTTTAAGGGACGCCAAAACGTAAAGGGGCGCCAATATTTCCCCAAAAGACACAAGAGCGTTGGTCAGAATTTTGTCAGAATCCGATGAGCCAAAGAGAGAAACAAGAGTTTGAGATTGTGTAGAAGCTTGGCAGCTTGGAGACAATCCACTGTCTTTTATCGAGTCTTAGATATGTACGGCAATGCCTGTTGAAAAAAATCACAGTTCACAGTAACACAACACCTCGCACCAGTGCAACACCTTTCCGAATTCCGTCGTTCTGACAAGCTGATAACTTCGACTTGGAAACTAACATAAGCAGTTTCTGCACGACATATCGCTGTATATAACTGTTCACCTTTGTGCGTCATTCCGAATGTTCAATCGTTCCATTTTTGCCAAAGAAAGCAAGGAAGATGTTCACGTTGTCGAAGGTTCTGATTCTCAACAAGAATATGATGAGAACGGTGATCTTGATTCAGATCATAATAAGACAAAATAGACGAAGCCACCTGTGCCAATGAAGCAGAATGGAACAAAGATGTACCATCTTTTGTCGAGGCTCTAGAATTCTCTCGCATCCCGATTACCACCTGGTCGATAGGTATCGAACACTTTATCAAGTGTATGCGATTGCGGTTGCATTCCCAATCAGTTCTGCGACTGCTGAGCGCTCCTTCTCAGCCTTTAAACTCGCATTCGCTCATCTATGTTGCAAGGATGCCTGAAAGCCTTAAAGCCTGGTTCTCATATGTCACCGATGGTCGCCGATCGTCGGCGATTTGTGATTTAGATGCATGTTAAAACGGGAAGTGCAGCAACATGTTAAGTAATAAAGAACAATGCAGAAAAGCAGTGCTTTTATTCTTTTACTTAACATGCAACTAAATCATGGGTCGGCGACCATCGGCGACCATCGGCGACCTACGAGAATCAGGCTTAAGGTTCTTTTTCAGTCATCGCCAAAACCAGCTGGCTGCGAGTGTTTGCATCTAATTAAAAACAACTTGCAGTGCTTGTTTTCTACTTTGTGACTTCTTTTTAATGAGATACAAGTACTTTCAACAAGCTGCGAACCAGTGGCGTCGCTAGGGGGGGACTGGGGTGGGGGACGCGTTCCCCCCAGTTCTCTTCAAGACCAAATTTGAGATTCTTCCAAATCCGGTGAGAAACGTTGAGGGGGGGTACATGTATGTAATGATTCCAAGTGCTCAGCTCACACCGCTAGCTGGATAAATAGTTTACAAGTGCATGAATGTGTTTTTCATATCTTTTCTTGCGTTAGTTCAGTCAGGGCCGTATCCAGGCGGTTTGAGACGCCGGTACACCGGTTTGGGCGTCCAAACTATAATATACAGTATACTATATGTAGTACATATAAACTATGTACTACAATCTGAGAGTTTTTTCAGAAACCGTACAAGAATTTAAAAATCACCCCTCAGAATGTAAAAATTCACATCTCAGAATGTAGGAAATGGCATTTCCGAGACTCTAAATTTCAAAAATTTCCGGGGGGGCATGCCCCCGGACCCACACAACAATTTGGGTTAAGTTTATGAATGTTTGGGGGTTAAAGTTAATGCACCCGAAACGATCATATATATTTTAAAATCACATGTATTTATATAAAAAATATTATATAGAATTAACATGAAGTACCAACAATTATGACGTCATATAACGATGACGTCATCATTTTGCCCCCCCCCCCCCCCTCCCCCCCCACACACACACACACACTCTCTCAGGTCTGGCGATGCCACTGCTGCGAACTAGTTTCTGCGATGAGTGGAAAAGAGCCTTTACTCTTGATTGCAGTTTTCAACACGATTTTCAAATTGCTGTCACAGTTCCTTGCAATTATTGCTCTATATTTTAGTCCTGAAAGTCGAATGACAGTCAGTCATGTCACGTATGATAGATATTCATGCTCTTTTAAAGTAGTGCCACGGATGGAAACCTGGGAGGTGCCAAATTCACTGTTGGCCTCCCCTGACGAACAAAGGCCAGCACGCCACTGCACTCAATTGAAATGTAATTTGGATACTCAGCGAAAGTCTTTGTTCTGTCTCTTTGTTCATGTTTATGCAAACTTGTGCATGGCGAGGACAACTGCAAGGCACTGTACTACAGTATACAGTACTGCTCTAAACTGTACTATACTGTGCTATACTGTACTGTATGTAGCACTGCCCTGCACTTTACTATACTAGTGCACTACAATATACTGTACTGTTCTGCACTGCACTGCACTGCACTGCACTGCACTGCACTGCACTGCACTGCACTGCACTGCACTGCACTGCACTGCACTGTGCTGCACTGTACTGAATTGTACTGTACTGCCTTGCACTTTACTGTACTATACTATACTGTACTGCATGGCACTGGACTGAACTGCACTGAATTGTGCTGCATTGCACTACAGTGGACTGCACTATACTGTACTGCACTGCCTTGCACTTTACTGTATTGTACACATACTGGACTGGACTGGACTGTGTGCTGCACTTGACTGTACTGCACTGTACTAGTAAGCCTGCACTAGACTACACTGCACTTCATTGGACTGCACTATAAACTGCAGTAAATTGCACTAAACTGCACTACTGCTGTACTGTACTGTAGTGTTGTTTTTTGTTGTGTTATTTTTTTGCATAATCTTTAGTTTGTCCAGTGGATAGCTGCTCTATTATCAATTTGTTGCATGATATTTCTTGGTTTTGCTGATGATGTTCTCAACCTCCGATGGCGTCACAAACTTCTTCTTCCCACCATGGCTTCACTTCCTATTCTCATGGTTTATATTGTGAATTTTGGATCCACCACAGTTGTCGTTCCCAAACCATTGAGATTCATGTTTGGACTTACAGTTAATCTCGGTATGTATATATTTCATTGTGTGGCACGAGTTACTTTGGTAAAATTGCGTCCTCTGGTTGGCTAAAGCCGGTTTTCCACTAGGCGATTTTTTTCTCGCGAAGCGACTTTCTTTTGTTCGAATTCAATAGATTTCTGATTAGTTCCAGCTCAGAGCTCATGAGACAAAAGACAAAGTCGCTTCGCGTGAAAAAAGTCGCCTAGTGGAAAACCGGCTTAAGGGTGCTTTCCAATTGACAAGGTAAATGGACTTACTTTTGATTACTTTAGGTCTTCTTTAAGGTTTGAAGGGTCATGGTAACGCGCTCTCAATTCATCAGAATTTATGCCACAATATAATCCTTGGCCCACCTATATAACCTTAATCTTAAAAAAGAAAATGTCCACTCAAAACGAGCGGAGAAAAAATCAAAATTTTCAACTTATAACTTTCTGATTAATAAACATACTTACGAATGTAATCCATGCAAGTACAGTATACAGACGATTTTTGTCAACAACATTGCTAATTTATACTTCAAAAACTCATTAATAATTCATGAAGAAAACACAAAAGAAAATCATGACCCTGATTTAAATAATCTTTAGCTTTGATTTTCACGGCTTAGACAAGGTTATTTTTCAAACTAACTCCGCCAATCAACTTACCAAGTGGTTCGTCTTTGAAGCCGTATAATAAACTCGCAGTTCGTGTTTTATCAGTTATCAAAACACTCGGCTTCGCCTCGTGTCTTTATATCTGATAAAACACTCCTGCTCGTTTATTATACAGTACATAAAACAATCTTGTCGTCCGCCGTTTTGGACATTTTTTTTATATGTATCTGTCGTCACAAGCTGGATAATAAATCAATTATTGGATGAGACTTTTTTTATATCAAGAATTATCAAGGTTTATCTGCCGAAGCCGTAGGCTGATAATGCGGTCTGAGACCTTGATAATTGTTGATATAAGAAATGTCGAATTCTATAATTGTTTTATTATAAATTTCAGTTGAAAATATAAAAAGAATCCCTCCCTCAGAACCCAAAAATGCAGTTCAAATACAGTTGCTACCCCCCCCCCCCCCCCGCTTTTCTTCGGTTTGTCAGCTCGTCAGTGGTGTCACGTCAGCACATGCATGATAAGTCCTTTTTCTTACAGATAGTACCTCCGGAAACTACAGATAATAGCATTGTGGGCTCACAATCAAACAATTACAGCGGAAAATACAACTAAAAGAACTGACCAATTATAATCAAGGATTTGAAAAAAATGTATAATAAAGCAAATTATTATTCGATTTATTTTTATCTTCCTTTTAATTGGTTGAGGGACCGCTACGTCACCTGCAAATAACTGCCTACAAATAACAGTCTGCTCTGCGCATTAGCCGGCGATGTTGTTTTGCAGAAATAATATTTTGCTCATGCGCGTTACACTTAATTTCGGCAAATGTAAATCAAGCTGGAAAGAAATTAATGGACATAATTACAGGTAAACATGCAATGTCAAATAAAAAATAAATCGAATAATAAAATAATTATTGAACTCGGTTTTCACAAAATATCGTGATTTTTCAGTGTCTCGCAGTTCAGTTATTTGCCTCTGCCTTCGGCATCGGCAAATAATTGATCTGCTCGCCACTGACAAATCACGATATTTTGATCAACCTCGTCCAATAATTGTTAATTATTATACAACTGCATTAAAAACTGTCCAAATAACGCTAAAAATGAGTGCAAATGTACAGCGATATTTAGATAGTTAGTTATTTGCACTGGTTATTTCGATTGTTAGCCAATCAAATTTATCACATGGGAGACTACTTCGTGTATGCTTATTATTTTGTCCTGGTGTAAGTTACGCTACTTCTCTGGCATTTTTAGAGTTTTCTTTTTCCATAAAAATTTGTTGATCAGAGCAGCTGTATAATAAATCTCTTATAAGATGTTTTGATGTGTAGTATCGCTGTATATTTTTACGGCACAACTCGTAAAAATATACAGCGATACTACACACCAAAACATCTATATATATATATATATATATATATATATATATATATATATATATATATATATATATATATATATATATATAATTATACCAATACGTATGCATGTATGGTGAACTCTGAAGTTCGCTTTTCGCTTTTAGTTAATGTAGTTTTTACATCATTGCACTACAACACATTCAAAAGCATGGAAAACACTCGGCTATCAGCGAAGTGGAATTTTAGTCCAACTTCAATTTCTCGTTCTTCCAAACTTCCACTCGTGTTTCTATTTAATAGTAATCTAGGCGGTGACTATATCGTTTCAGAGTCACTGCTCAGTGGACAAATCAAAATGCAGGTATCTTTGAATTTACCTCTGAAATTATGCTAAAACTTTGTGAAACATGGAAAATGTAAACATGGAAAATGTTTCCTATTTCTTAATTGTTAACTGGTACTAGGGTGCCCCCACAGTTCTTTTGTCAGGGAGAGAACGTAGCGGCAGGGAAGGGTTAATGATCTTTCTTTTCTTTCAGGTGCGTTGTATTACTTGTACATGGGTATGCTGGCTGTGTTTTGTACCAATGCGATAAATATCTTGGCTGGAATTAATGGTGTGGAAGTTGGTCAGTCAGTTGTTATTACGTTTTCTGTGATGGTCTTTAACCTTATTGAACTACAAGGAGATTGCTGGAGAGCTCATCTCTTCTCTCTGTACTTGCTTGTTCCATTCATTGCCGTCTCGCTTGCCTTGCTTTATTATAATTGGTGAGTACAATCAAGTCTGGACTAGAGTACCGTAGAATCTCGAAAGTAACCGTCCCCCGATAGTAACTGCCTTTCGGAAGTAGCCGCCTTTGTTTTAACACTTAACAATGGAAACCCGAAAGTAGCCGCCCTTCTTAAAGTAACCGCCCCCTCAAACGTAGCCGCTTCCAGTATTTATTCCAGAGAGCCGTGCGTTAAAAAATGTAGTTAAAAATATTTACAAAGTAATCACTTAAAAATAGCAATTAAACTAAGTATTGGTAAAACTATTAAAAAGGAACTATCTTAAACTATTGTTAAAACTATTAAAAAGGAGCTACATATATACTAATGTTAAGATTAAAAGATCAATTTTTTTCTAAAAATTTCCACATTTTCAGACAACCTTGTTTCAACAGGTATCGAGTTCCAGGCGACCTCTCCACTGTATGCCAGACTGCATTTAAGAAAATTGGTGTTGGGTTTAGGAACACTCAGGTTAACTTGATTCCCCCTAATATTGTACTCGTGCGCTGTATCCCTCCTTGAGAATTGCTCTGAGAGATAAGAAGGGACCATATTATGTTTTACTTTAAACATTAGAATAGCCTTGTTTACTGCCCACCGATCGTCTAACTTTTGCCATCCTAACAATTCCAGCACATCAGCTGACCTAGTTTCGTAGCCAGAGCACGTAATTATTCTTCCAGCTCGACTTTGTAGTTTTTGTAATTTCTCTTTAAGACCTCTGTTACAGTTATCCCACACCAATGAGCAATAGTCAAAGTGGGGCAGAACAGTAGCATTAAATACTTTAATTAAGGAATCGGCAAGTATAACGTCACGAATTCGTCGCAATACACCGAGACCTCTTAACTTTCTTACAAATGCCGTCTATGTGGTCATGCCAACTCAAATTCTGATCAGCCTATACATACACTAATATGAACACTAGTATCATCTAGGTACCTGAACTTGTAGAGCAAGACTTTATTATTAATATACAGTGATGGATCCAACTTGATCTGGTAGGGAGGAGGGGCGCTGAGCGAGCGAAGTGAGATCAGGCCTGCGGCGTGGGGCGCGACCGAGGCAGGGTGGAGCACCGCTGAGGGAGCTATGGCAGGGGTCTGGGGACACAGCCCCCGGCAGGGTCCAGCGGCGGAGCTGGTGATGGGGCTGGGGGGTAGGGGGACGAAGCCCACCAGACATTTTTTTATACCTATTAATACCTATGAATCATATGATAGCTAATATATGAATCATATATCTATGAATCATATGATAGCATGAAGTTTACACGGACATTGAATGAATGCGTCCTTCAATGTACTTAGATTTGACAAGGCAATTGGCACCCCCCTGCACCCCCTTTGGCCAAGGCCAGGGAGGGTTGCGCACCATTTTCTAATGACTTCTTATATTTTATCTGTTCTAGGTATCCGTCTAGTGCGTTTGTTGGTGATACGTACTGTTACTTCGCTGGTATGACGTTTGCAGTGGTAGGAATCCTAGGTCACTTCAGCAAAACTCTTTTACTGTTCTTTATTCCTCAAGTTATCAACTTTATCTACTCGTTGCCGCAACTTTTCCATCTTATTCCCTGTCCAAGACACAGACTGCCAAAGTAAGTGGAATTATTCTAATATTCGTTATATATTACTATTTTTAGCAATTCTTACAGGTTGAAACAAAATTGCTACCAACATGCCACATCTGGTTTTTCACGCATGTTGTCGATTACCTGATTGTATTTACTGTAATAACTATGTAAAAACTATTCACTGTGTAACGTAGTGCACGAGAGATTCATTAATCCCCAAGCCCGGGCGTAGGGCCGAAGGCCGGAGCCCGGGTGAGGGTGCTAATCTCGACACGCGGTGGAGTACACGCGAAATTACACGCAAGTGGGAAAGAAATTCTGCGAGATGTTTATTTAACAAATAAAACATAAAGCTCCGTGCATATGTAGTATGTACTCTTATAAAGGCACGCTTGACGTCATTTGAACACGAAAGAAGTTGAGTAGAGGCACGAGGCGATAGCCGAGTGCCTTTACACTTCTTTCATGTTCAAATCACGTCAAATGTACCATTATAAGAGTACATATGCACAGGAGCGATATGTTTTATTTGTTTTATAAAATAAGAAGAGGAAAAATCAAACTAAAAGTGAGGTAGTTTAGGAATTTGGCGGCTTTTCCAGCCTGCTGACGCCATTCTACGCCATTCTACGCCATTCTACGCCATTCTACATCATTCATGATCTATGTTCTCTTATAAATGCACGGAGCCCAGCCAATCAGAGCGTGCGTAGAGGGCACCTTATTTTATAAATATATATATGTCAACAAATCCGCAACTTTCGCAGTTCAGAATTCGAATAACAGGGTTACTGGTAGACCGAAAACGACACTGTGTCCTGAAACTGGCCGAAGCCTGTAAAGAAATCTGCTCTGGTGTATTCTACTTAACTCGAGGGAGAACGATGAAGAAATCAGTTTGAAACAAACGGCTTTTTACGGAGAAACCGAAAGAAACCGAACGAGAAAAACAATCTGAATTCTGAAGAGTATAGACTGAATTGGCAGTGTTTGTGGTTACAAAAGCAGAAGAAAGTTTAACGGTAGGAGATTCATATTTATCAGTTTAGCTGAGTCTTGAAAAAGAAAATCATGCAATATAAATAATATTCTTGTCTACAGTTGTCTTTGGACGCTAGGACGTGGCATTGTGTCTTTTCTTGGCCACTATTATCTATTTTGAATGAAAATTTGTTATTTGGTTCATCTCGTTGTTAGGACTATAGTCTTAGTCTTAGGACTATAATCTTAGTCTTAGGACTATTGCCTTTGGACTATATAAGTAGTAATAGACCCCCATATGGCGGATTCATAATTAATTAGGTAAATTGAATTTTTAATGAGCTCTGTCAATATCCTCCTCAGGCTCCTTTGGGACCCTCTAACCCTAATCTCATTATGCATACGTCATTATTTCTCAGGCTCCTTTGGGACCCTCTTAACCCTAACTTCCCCCCAAACCTGGATGTCACTCAACCCTCCCGGTTTTATTACGTCACACTTATTATTTATGCTTACATCATTATTTCTCAGGCTCCTTTAGGACACTTTTAACCCTAACTTCCCCCTAACCCAGGCTGTTACTCAACCCCCCCTGGTATTCATTCCCGATTGGTCTCCGACTGATTTCCGAAGTTACGTCATTATCAAAAGGTACTCGACTTATATAAGTAATAGTAATCACCCTTTCATTTAAACACTTTACCCTACTTATAGTCAACAGTTGTGGGACACGTATACGTACAGAGCATGCGTACAGTAAACTTTAACAAAATAGACGTTCTTTACAAGGAACTAAAGAGAAATTGATAGAGGCACTTTATATTTTTTATCTGAAACCTTGTCTCGATGAGTATAGAGAGTTTTGAGCAGCCTAAAGGTCTGAATTGGCAGAGCTCGTGGGCGACTTGTGGCCTCCTCGTAACTCTTCATAAATTCATGGACATGACCTGGGTTCACCTGCCGTGCCAAGACAGAAATTTGTTGCTTATCCCTTGGAGACTTGAATAGTACGATATAGTGTGCGTTGAGGCTGATGTTTCTGGTTTCTTTGCCTTGATGAAATATATTCTGAACAATATAGATCACGGAGAGATTCCTGTGATGACTACCTTTAGTAAATAGACTAGCAATACGTTTATCTCCCCCAGATTGAGCCATAAGATCATCGAGGACGATCAGGTTACGTTGAGAGACTTCAAGAAAATTATCAGAGTCAATGTCGGAAGGTATACCCTCGTAGAATTCGATGCCTGGTATTGTCTTGATCATTTCTAAATACATGGGCTGCCATTGCCCATAACACCAAATGATACGTTCGGGAGGAGGATTAATCGTAGTTTTGGCGTTTTCCAGAAGCGTTTTCACCCATACTGTTTTACCACTCTGTGTGCATCCAGCGACAATGCAAGTAAATGGATGCTGCATGACTGTTGCTCCATTGATAACTGAGGAAACATGCCCTGTATTACTTTCCTGATGGGAATTTTTAATATGGCGTTGAAGATTGCCTCTTGTCGAAAACATTTTTTCACAAGTGTTACAGATGTACGACTGTTCACTCCTTGACGTTTAGGAGTAAAATGATTGTTTCAAAGCATATTCGGACAATTTATTTCAATTTCCTCCCTATTTCTCTTTCCTTTTATCTTCCTCTTATCTTTCTCATATCTTCCTTATCTTCCTCTTATCTTCCTCTTATCTTCCTCTTATCTTCCTTATCTTCTTCTTATCTTCCACTTATCTTCCTCTTATTTCCTCTAATCTTCCTCTTATCTTCCTCTTATCTTCCTCTTATCTTCCTTATCTTCCACTTATCTTCCTCTTATCTTCCTTATCTTCTTCTTATCTTCCACTTATCTTCCTCTTATCTTCCTCTAATCTTCCTCTTATCTTCCTCTTATCTTCCTCTTATCTTCCTTATCTTCCACTTATCTTCCTCTTATCTTTCTTATCTTCCTTATCTTCCCTTTATCTTCCCCTTATCTTCCTTATCTTCCTCTTATCTTCCTCTTATCTTCCTCTTATCTTCCTTATCTTCCACTTATCTTCCTCTTATCTTCCTCTAATCTTCCTCTTATCTTCCTTATCTTCCTCTTATCTTCCTTATCTTCCTCTTATCTTCCTCTTATCTTCCTCATATCTTTTCCCTTATCTTCCTTAGCTTCCTCTTATTTTCCTCTTATCTTCCACTTATCTTCCTCTTATCTTCCTTATCTTCCTTTTATCTTCCTCTTATCTTCCCTATATCTTCCCTTTATCTTTCCTTTATCTTCATTATCTTCCTCTTATCTTCCTTTTATCTTCCTTATCTTCTTCTTATCTTCCTTATCTTCCCTTTATCTTCCCATTTATTTTCCTTATTTTCCTCTTATCTTCCCAATATCTTCCCTTTATCTTCCCTTTATCTTCCTTATCTTCCTCTTATCTTCCCCTTATCTTCCTTATCTTCCTCTTACCGGCCTTAATTTCCCCAATTTTCAGTCCCAGACCCCTCAAGGATATCTGTCACAAATTCAAAATATATAGGTATGCTCTGGCGGAATTCAATCATTTGCAACCTTACTTTCATTGAGTGATGTTTAACAACGAACAGAGAGCATTTCTTCAGTTTGTGTGTCTTTCAAAACCGGTACAACAGCGAGCTGTTTTGGAGTCCGCGAGCCCTGAGCAGGTTCGATGTATATGCGAGTGTGCGCATAATTTATGGCAAATGCACTACGAATTACCTCGTCAGGTGATTGAAACACTTATCCCCTACCAGGACGATCTACACATTTTGGTTGACCCCCGACAAAGTTTTAGACGAAAAAAGAAAACACTGGTTCAAAACGGTGAAGGATTTCTAAGCCTGTTACTTGGTCCTGTTTTAGAAGGACTCGCAGAAATGGTATAAAAGAACTAAAAGTTGCTACGATAGTCAGTTTAAGCGTGAACATCATGGAAGAAACAAGTCTCGCTAATTATCGCGTCCAACAAATAATATCACATTTACACTACGAAATCGATGAAGAGAAAGTGTCTTCTCTGCTAAACAGTTTGCTGATATCCCATAATCTTCTCACGTGGAATTCAAGAGGGGAAATAGTATATAATGGAAAAACTATATCAAGAACAAATATCACTGATTTGATAGAATATTGTCTAACAGAATACGATGCCAAGATTCCCGAGCCCCTTGGTTTAGATATTTTTGTTAAAGGACTAGCAAATTTGAAAATTGATAAAAGTCTCATTGAAAATGTTCAAGTTTTGACCATGCTGGCACGTCACGAACATCAAGAGCCGGAATCCGAAAGCGAAGACGAAGAAACTGACTCCGAAACAGAACAAGAAGAGTCGGACGCGGAGCAACGGAGTGGAGAGGACTCGGAGAGAAATGAAGAACTTACTGGAGAATGTGAACACTGTCAAAGTATTGCACGTGTTGTATATTTACTTCAGTGTCCTAAATGTTCATGGAAAGATTTCTATCAGGATAACAATCATCATTGTAAATTATGTAACTTAGGATCTCCCTTATCTTTTTTACATTCAATTGGTTTCTGTACTGCGTGTCCCAAGGCATATATTACCGATGGAGTTAATGAAAATAATTTTGAACAGAAATAAAAATAGATAGTCTTCAAACTCGGAAAAATACACCAAATTTGACACCGGAGATAAAGCAAGAAACTGACGATCTTCCGTGGGGTTTCCCTGCTACACCTAAAACCTATTTTGTAACACCGCCTCCTACCGTTGAACAACCGACGCTTAAACATAATTTCTTTCATAACTGGGAAACTTTGGGCGACCCGACAGAGAAAGACTTGGCAAAGATGACTCCGGATGAAAGAGAAGAGTATGAACACCATGTAATGATGACTAGATCAAAATATTTACCCATGACAAAAGAAGATGTGTCTCAATTATCATCAGAAGACAAGAAAGATTATCATGCTACTTTTAAAATAAAAACACCTAAATATAATCTAAGAAGCAGACCTTACTAAAACTTTTTTATATGTAACCGTAATTTGTTTTGATATGTGTAAGTTTAAGCCAATGCCGAAATAAATATTTTAAACTGATTATTGTGAATTCTGTCTTATGCAAAATGCACGCTAATGACTTTCTCGCCTAGACCTGCCTAAGCGCTTAATCTCTTAATTGCCCCTAATGAGTTTTTCTTTTGTCTCCTGCACGTGCACTGAGGATAAATATTCAAATATCACTGCAGCTATGTGTGCACTGATCCATCCTGACGCCAAATAATATTTCGTTTATATACCATCACATAAAATTGTTCCTACGGCTTTTTCGAATCATCTAAAATCTTAAGTTCTTACGATTTCTTCACTTACAAACGAAGGGTTTAGTTAGCAATGATTCTAGGATGATTGAATATTTAGGTTCTAATATAATATTCATCATATGCTATAATTTAAGTCTATACGAGCTCTGCCAATTCAGACCTTTAGGCTGCTCAAAACTCTCTATACTCATCGAGACAAGGTTTCAGATAAAAAATATAAAGTGCCTCTATCAATTTCTCTTTAGTTCCTTGTAAAGAACGTCTATTTTGTTAAAGTTTACTGTACGCATGCTCTGTACGTATACGTGTCCCACAACTGTTGACTATAAGTAGGGTAAAGTGTTTAAATGAAAGGGTGATTACTATTACTTATATAAGTCGAGTACCTTTTGATAATGACGTAACTTCGGAAATCAGTCGGAGACCAATCGGGAATGAATACCAGGGGGGGGGGGTTGAGTAACAGCCTGGGTTAAGGGGAAGTTAGGGTTAAAAGTGTCCTAAAGGAGCCTGAGAAATAATGATGTAAGCATAAATAATAAGTGTGACGTAATAAAACCGGGAGGGTTGAGTGACATCCAGGTTTGGGGGGGGAAGTTAGGGTTAAGAGGGTCCCAAAGGAGCCTGAGAAATAATGACGTATGCATAATGAGATTAGGGTTAGAGGGTCCCAAAGGAGCCTGAGGAGGATATTGACATCTCGATGAGTATAGAGAGTTTTGGGCAGCCTAAGTGTCTGAATTGGCAGAGCTCGTATAGACTCAGATTAATAGCATACATGAATATTATATCAGTTTGGAACTTAAACGGCCAAACAGTTCTTTACCCATTTATTTGGACATATGTGCCGAATTGTCGCTTATTTGGCTAGTCTTAGGATTTAGGACTATAGTCTTAGGATTTAGGACTATAGTCTTAGGACTATAGTCTTAGGATTTAGGATTATAGTCTTAGGATTTAGGACTATAGTCTTAGGACTTAGGACTATAGTCTTAGGATTTAGGACTATAGTCTTAGGACTTAGGACTATAGTCTTAGGACTTAGGACTATAGTCTTAGGACTTAGGACTATAGTCTTAGGACTTAGGACTATAGTCTTAGGACTTAGGACTATAGTCTTAGGATTTAGGACTATAGTCTTAGGACTTAGGACTATAGTCTTAGGATTTAGGCCTATAGTCTTAGGACTTAGGACTATAGTCTTAGGACTATAGTCTTAGGATTTAGGACTATAGTCTTAGGACTATAGTCTTAGGATTTAGGACTATAGTCTTAGGATTTAGGACTATAGTCTTAGGACTTAGGATTTAGGACTATAGTCTTAGGATTTAGGACTATAGTCTTAGGACTATAGTCTTAGGATTTAGGACTATAGTCTTAGGATTTAGGACTATAGTCTTAGGATTATAGTCTTAGGATTTAGGACTATAGTCTTAGGACTATAGTCTTAGGATTTAGGACTATAGTCTTAGGACTTAGGATTATAGTCTTAGGACTTAGGACTATAGTCTTAGGATTTAGGACTATAGTCTTAGGACTATAGTCTTAGGATTTAGGACTATAGTCTTAGGATTTAGGATTATAGTCTTAGGATTTAGGACTATAGTCTTAGGATTTAGGACTATAGTCTTAGGACTTAGGACTATAGTCTTAGGACTTAGGACTATAGTCTTAGGATTTAGGACTATAGTCTTAGGACTTAGGACTATAGTCTTAGGACTTAGGACTATAGTCTTAGGATTTAGGACTATATAGTCTTAGGACTTAGGACTATAGTCTTAGGATTTAGGACTATATAGTCTTAGGACTTTTGTGTTAAATCACTATAAACAAGGTTGTCTAATAGAAAATTATTCATTACTTATCTGACCGTCATACCTGAAACATGTCCTACGTTTGTGAAGTTTGTGGAAAATCTTTCGCTAATTCAAGTAATCTCCTCCGTCACATGAAGATGGTTCATAGATCATCGACAAAACAAATACGACAAGTATTTCCTCTCGTCAATGGATCCACAGTCCTGCAGCATCCATTTACGTGCATTGTTGCAGGGTGTACTCAGAGTGGTAAAACCGTATGGGTAAAAACTCTTCTGGAAAACGCCAAAACTACGATTAATCCTCCTCCTGAACGTATCATTTGGTGTTATGGCCAGTGGCAACCCATGTATCTTGAGATGATCAAAACTATACCGGGCATTGAACTGAATGAAGGAATACCTACTAACATCGACTCGGAAGATTTTCTTGATGTTTCGAGGCGAAACCTCATTGTCCTAGATGATCTTATGGATCAATCAGGGGGAGATAAACGTATTGCTAGTTTATTTACAAGGGGCAGTCATCACAGGAATCTCTCCGTGATCTATATTGTTCAGAATATATTTCATCAAGGAAAGGAAACCAGAAACATCAGTCTCAACGCACACTATATCGTACTCTTCAAGTCTCCAAGGGATAAGCAGCAAATTTCCATTTTGGCACGACAAGTGAATCCTGGACATGTTCAAGAGTTTATGAAGAGCTACGAGGAAGCCACAAGTCGCCCTCATGGTTATTTAATGCTTGATCTGAAACCGACTACGGATGACGATCATCGCCTCAAGACCAATGTTTTACCTGAAGAAAATAGCTCCGTTCTGCAGCAGAACATAAGCAGATATATTCAAAAGAAATCGTATCAGCAACCTCCGATCGTCAACGCTATGTACAATACAGAACAGCTAATGCAAGATATTGTACAAACACCACAATTAACACCCGATGAAAAGAACATCCTATACTCTAATCAACTCGAGCGTTTTCTGACATTCCAACAACAGCTGCAGAACCAGCAGAATCAAGTTCAAACTAATTTTCAAACACAGTTACTAAAAGCTATACAAAATTTGACAGAGACCCCGAAAAAACCTGAACAACCTGAACATAGCCTGTTAAATCCTCCGTCTGGACTTAGCGTACCTAAACCATATTTTCTATCTCCTCCTCCGACTGTTGAATACCTAAAGCCGAAACCTTTGCAAAAATGGATAACTGGAGATGAAAGTGATTCAGGAGAAAACGACTCGGACGAAGAAGTTTCGGAAGCCGACTCAGATGACTATGGTCGTCAAGAAAATGATAAATATCAAAATTCTTCTGATGAAGATTCACATGAAACAACAGTCAATAATAGTCAAGATGAAGACCCTCGCATCTCAATGGTTCCCAGGAATGAACCTCATATTGCTTATAAAGTGAGAGTACCTAGATATGATTTTAGGAGCAGACCTTATCCTATAACAAGGAGTCGGCATCACAGTCCTAGAAAAATGTTTTAAATAAATGACATATTTGTAAAGTGAAATAAATCTTTTTAAACGCAGTGTCTCCTGTTATTCTTGTCGTCCAAACTTGCCCAAGCGCTTAATCCTCCTAATGACCCCTAATGAGTTTTTTCTTTTGTCTCCTGCACGTGCACTGAGGATAATTATGCAAATATCACTGCTCCTACCTCCTACGTGTGCACTGAGCCATCCTGTCGCCAAATAATATTTCGTTTATATACCGTCACATAAAATTGTTCCTACGGCTTTTTCGAATCATCTAAAATCTCAAGTTCTTACGATTTCTTCACTTACAAACGAAGGGTTTAGCTAGCAATGATTCTAGGATGATTGAATATTTAGGTTCTACTATAATATTCATCATATGCTTTTAATCTAAGTCTATACGAGCTCTGCCAATTCAGACACTTAGGCTGCTAAAAACTCTCTATACTCATCGAGACAAGGTTTCAGATAAAAAAATATAAAGTGTCTCTATCAATTTCTCTTTAGTTCCTTGTAAAGAACGTCTATTTTGTTAAAGTTTACTGTACGCATGCTCTATACGTATACGTGTCCCACAACTGTTGACTATAAGTAGGGTTAAGGGTTTAAATGAAAAGGTGATTACTATTACTTATAAGGATATAAGCCGAGTACCTTTTGATAATGACGTAACTTCGGAAATCAGTCGGAGAGCTATCGGTTATGACGTATGAATACCAGGGGGGTTGAGTAACAGCTGGGGTTGGGGGAAAAAGTTAGGGTTAAGAGGGTCCTAAAGGAGCCTGAGAAATAATGACGTATGCATAAATAATAAGTCGGTATGACGTAGTGAATATCGGGGGATTGAGTGAGATTAGGGTTAGGAGGTCATATAGGAGCACGGGTAAGGGGGTTGGATAGGGTTAGAGTGTCCTATAGGAGCATGAGCCATAATGACGTATGCATAATGAGATTAGGGTTAGAGGGTCCCAAAGGAGCCTGAGGAGGATATTGACAGAGCTCATTAAAAATTCAATTTACCTAATTAATTATGAATCCGCCATATGGGGGTCTATTACTACTTATATAGTCTTATAAATTTAGTCTTAGGACTATAGTCTTATAAATTTAGTCTTAGGACTATAGTCTTATAAATTTAGTCTTAGGACTATAGTCTTATAAATTTAGTCTTAGGACTATAGTCTTATAAATTTAGTCTTAGGACTATAGTCTTATAAATTTAGTCTTAGGACTATAGTCATAAATTTAGTCTTAGGACTATGGTCTTATAAATTTAGTCTTAGGACTATAGTCTTATAAATTTAGTCTTAGGACTATAGTCTTATAAATTTAGTCTTAGGACTATAGTCTTATAAATTTAGTCTTAGGACTATAGTCTTAGACTTAGGACTATAGTCTTTTTTAATATTGACTTTGTATGCTCTTTCGGTGTGTCAATACTTAATGCTACAGTACATGACTACAGCCGGGTGAACATTGCCAATGAATTTTCTTTGATGTTATACTGGTTTGTTTCTCTCTTTCTATTCAAAATTTTTCAGGCTGTTAATTTTATTATTACATAGACTAAATATAAAAACTATAATACAGGTAGACTTAAATACAAAAAAACCCCAACCAAAACCAGAAAGTGTGTGTGTGGTGGTGGGGGTGGTTTACAAAAATGTATATATTAAAAGTGGGCGAGGGGTTGTTGCGATCATGTATTTCTAGTTAAAGATTAAAGTACTCGCGTGACTGTTTTACCGGGATTGACATCCAAGAGTTCACTAAGAATGAACGAGAAATGAAATACGGCTCAAGGCGAAGCCGAGTGCAATACTTAATTTCGAGTTCCTTGTTAGTGAACGATTGGATGTAAATCCCGATAACCCATGAACATTTTAACATTCAATTTGAGTACACTGGATATGAAATTTACGCTTGCGAAATGAGTGACAACCTCATCATTTAATACAAAGTATCTTAAATTTCTTCACGTAACAACGAGTTTTCTATAGAAACGTCTAAAATACTAGTTCACCTCAAAAAATTGTAATATGCCATTAAGCTTTTGAATCTTTTGTATCCCTCGGTGTTGCTTCACAATTTCAAAAATTTTGCAACTGTGCATTAATTTCCATGTGTTATAACATTTACTACACGAGTAATAACGCATCGGAGCGTTGCCATGACATAACATGGCACCATGTGGTGCAAATTATCCAATCAGAACTCACAAAATACATCGTTGGAAAATTGCATGTTAAACTAAATTATTATGTGGCTTTGTCACGTGAGCGGTCTTAACGCGACTTTCCTGCGATCTGATTTGTTCTTGAGCGGTCTTTACAAACCAGCAAAGACCAGTCATTACAAAAATTGAAAAACGAAATCAGAAAATTAAGCAAGTTGCAAGCTAAGATGGTGTTCATGCAGATATTGTGAGAATGAATTTTTAAAACAAAGATATAAATAGAATGTTTACGGTGACTTAAGTGTTTTGGTTGTTTACAGTTTTCATTGAAAGTCGGTCACTTCGGTCTTTGCTGCTTGAACTCAATTTGACATTCAAATAAGTCTAAAAAATTTTGGCCATATAATAAAAATCTTATTAACCTTGCTTGGTCGGTCTTTACAGTAAAGTTCTCCTGCCCTTGGTATTTTCACGCAAACTTTGCTCCTTTGTCGCTCGGTCTGTACTGAAAGACCGCGAGCAAGATACTTTTGCCTAGCCTAGTCTCCAGGCCTTCCTCGGTTAACGCGTTTCGGAAGTAATCCGAACGGACCCGGTGGGGAAGGCCTAGCAAAATTCATAAACATTTTCACTTTACAGCTCTCTTGTTTATTGAGGAAGAATTGTGATGTTATGATGTCCTAAATGTTTCCCGACATTTACTATTTCCATCTGCATAAAATAATACAAGCCTGCTCACCTCGGATCGACGAAGTTTCACTAGCCTAGCTTTCTTATCACTAGCTTTCCTTCTGCAACCGCCAAAAGTTGAAAGTTAAACAGTTAACTGATTATCATTTCGAGCTCCAATTGGAATATATTCCTTAATTTCTTTCTTGCCAAGATCTTTGTTAAAATCTTCGCAGACATCTTTATGTTTTTTTATATAATATACATGTACTGTCGCTCTTGTCGCTCTGTATTGTTTACGGTAGATGTACGCTAGATCCCAGGAACACTCCAGCGAAAGACCAGAACGATTCTGGGCAAGACCTTTTTGAGAATTTGGCTGAGCCTTCTCGTTTCCATCCTCTTCCCAGTCTTCCGAAGAACCCAAACCGACTACGCGGCCAAGCTCATGGCGGAAACGAAAGGCCTAGAAACTAAGCTAAATTTTACCGTAAATAAGCTTTTGCTCGGTCAATAGGTTTTTACTAATTTATGACTGCTCTTTTCTTAGGTTCAATCCTAAAACTGGTTTACATTGCACGAGTTACTCCAGATTTAAAGAATCAGATCTAACTTCTCTTGGTAAGCTTATCTTACGCATAATGGAAACTTTTCGTCTCGTCGACGTGGAGCGCAATGTTGGAGAAGATAAGAAATTTATTGAAGTAAACAACTTTACTTTGATCAACTTTGTACTGAGGTTGGCTGGACCAACCAACGAGAAGATACTTACTACCTATATCCTTGTTATACAGGTATTTTGAAGTTTATTCGTAGTTTAATGAATTCTTTCATCCCGAGATAAACTGCCGTAAATAGACGCACAGCCTTCTTCTCCGTAGATACCCTAGGAAGCTATTTCAAGAAATTTGTTACCGCTCGCTCAATTTTTTCCCGATTTTTCTCAAATTTGCACCAAATGTAGTTAAGTATGTGACGGGCACTATCGTATTATACAGTAAATAAATGAAATATTGTTGCAGATATACTCATTAGTTTAAAATCACTGTACCTTCGCGCCGCTGTTTAAGGCGGTCTTTGGTTTACCAAAAAGCTCTCAGTTTATCATATTTACACTTCTCAATGTTTGTTCTAAAAAAGTGTGTTCTCGCGTTTTATTTATGTAAAAATTACCTGAGTTACAGGCTTTTATTTGTCCATTGCTTGTGCCACAACATCGGTCGAGAAATAAAATATCCTAGCTGCTAAACCACTACATTAATAAAAAATGCGAACACAGATTTTTAGAACAAACATTGAGAAGTGTAAATATGATAAATTGAGAGCTTTTTGGTAAAACCAAAGACAGCCTTAAACCGCGTCGCGAAGGTACTGTGATTTTAAACTGATGAGTATATCTGCAACAATATTTTATTTCTTATTTACTGTATAATACGATAGTGTCCGTTACATACTTAATTAGATTTGTTGCAAATTTGAGACAAATCGGGGGGAAAATTGAGCGAGCGGTAACAAATTTCTTGAAATGGCTTCCTAGGGTATCCTGTAACCTTAACGTAAGGATTTTTAAGATTGACCTCGTGTGGGCCGTAAACTACAGTTAAAAGGCAAAAGTTTCAGCAACCATTCCAAATATGTTGTTTTGCTATTTTACGGTCAGAAACATAGTCTATGCAGCAAAACGGCAAGATTGTGTCTAGAACATAGATGCCTTAATCGTTAAACAACGATTTGTTTGTTTTTGCTTCACGAATTACCCGGCATAATGAGTTTTTCAATCGTTTTTATAATTAAATCTCAGCTAAACAACTTGTGTTTATTTCAACGTGTTTCTTGTCTTTTTATCGCTACAGGTATTTGGAAGTGGCATAGCATTTTTCATTCGCTACCAGTTGGCCAAATTCTTCTATGACGTATAGACGATTAGACGGAAATGCAGAATGATATATAATATGCCAGTAGAACATTTTCATGAATACATGGCTCTCTGAGGGACATTCATGGCTTTGTGAGGGGCTGATTATAGCGGGAGTTTTCAGCCGGTGGTTCTATCTGAAAGTTCTCTATTATATACACGGTTAGGTGGTGGTCTGCCACATAGACGAGAGTAGGCAAGTTCCATTTAAAGTGCTTAAATATGCAACGAAATTTCACCCCAGTTTTTCATGATTGCATTTGAAAGAACACTTGAAGTGTCTATACAGCCCTTTCGTTTTTTAGTTATCTGTATAGAGGATGAAAAAATAGCTAAGTTATTTTACAGTTTTTGATTTGCACTTTTCGTTTGGAAGATATTTTGCATCCAAATTAAGAAATGGTGGCAAATTTCGATTAAAAACCGTAGACGCATTTCTGGATCGAGTCTGAAAACTAGGCTGTGACGTCATTTAAGAGAGGAGCTTTCCCCAGCTTCACAAACAAACAAGCTTCGATTCCCAGATTATACTAAATTTTCCTTTATTTTGAACTATTTCAATGATGATTTCAAGATGCGCTGTATATGGATGTTCTAATGAAGCGAATTTGAAAGAAAAAAATATCTGTCCATCGTATTCCTTACTTGAACGATGCCAGAGTTGAGGCGGAGAGAAGAAAGAAGAAGTGTGTCAGCCCACTTTGAACTCGGCTGTGTGTTCGGATCATTTTACTGCCGAATCTTTCCAGCGGAGATTTGACTTTGCTCAGCCCCTCGAGCCGCTGTCGATACTCTCCCATCTGCCTTTCGTCTTCTTCTTTATTTTTTAAATATTCAGCCAACCAGACCTCATCCGCAATAGGTTCGTCCGCGAAATATCATCTGAATCACTTTACATGTCCACCTCACATCCGTCATGTTGGGTATATTCTTCATCTTCGACTTCAAGTTCATCTTGTCCTTCATGTAGATCTTCGTGAACTTCAGTTTCAGATCCTGAACTCGAGCCAGAATCTGATTCTGACATTTTTTAAGTATTAAACCACTTCACGGACAGTAAATATGAATATCACACAGAGAACTTGTACTTGTATTGCGCCTGTACTGCGTTTACAGTGTTTACAAGTTCCCCAACACATTGATTCGTCTCTTAAATGACGTCACAAGGTGGCTCGTTCCAGGCCTTTCTAATTTGCGGCTTTTTCATATAAATAGCAATGTTTAAAGAGCGATATCTTCCAAACGAAAAGTGCAAATCAAAAACTGTAAAATAACTTATCAGCTATTTTTTCATCCGCTATACAGATAACTAAAAAACGAAAGGGCTGTCTAGGCACTTTAAAATGACAAAGTAACATCTTTCGTAGAATTTCTTTTCCTTGCTTCATTCTTGAGATATTCAGGTTTGTTTGATATGCAAATGTCATACTTATAACATCACACTGCAGTGACTTTTTGAAAGAGCACCAATTTTAGGGTGATCCAAATATTTTACACACAGCTACACACTTTTAGTGGCAAGTCATGGCTACATTAATGGTCATGGCTACATTAATGTAAGTGCCAATTTTTATTAAGTACTTTCGATAAGTACTCTCATAGAATATCGCACTTTTCTAAAAAGTCATTATACAGTGTGATGTTATAAGTATGACATTTGCATATCAAACAAACCTGAATATCTCAAGAATGAAGCAAGGAAACGAAATTCTACGAAAGACGTTACTTTGTCATTTTGACTGTTTTTTCAAATGCAATCATAAAAAAACTGGTGTGAAATTTCGTTGTGTGGGCACGTTAACAGTTAGACAATGAGCCGCCCAAGTTTCCTTGCGACAAGCTGTGTAGTTCTCGGATTATGCACTAAATAGAATATAGACATTAGAATTTAGACTTGTTTTCATAAATTTTAGTTAAAGAGCATTGGCAGTATAAATTTAGTTTGTCTAGTTTGAAAGAACTCGTAAAATGGTAAAGGAAGACCTTTTACAACTTTTTCATGTTGTTCTTGAGGTATTTCAATTTGTTTGATATGTAAATGAGATTGTCTCTGGCGTCATAACCAGTGTAGAGCATTTTATATCTTCAAGTTTGTTCAACAACATCACCTGAAACTGTGCACATTAAAACTCCTCATAACACTGAAATTTTCATGTTGAACAATCGTGGAGATTTAAAGTGGTTCTCAGATGAAAATATTGTTGGTAGTTGTGTAAAGTTTCATTTCGAAATTCTCAAAAGCAAAGTTGTATTTTACGTGCGGATTTTGTATTTTGGGGCGCTGCCAATGAATTGATCGTGTTTGAGAAGAATGAGTTGAGGAGAACATATGACGTCACGGACTCAACAAAAACAAAAGATCATTGTTGTTGTCAACATAAAAGTCGTTGTTATTGAGTCTATGACGTCATAAGCTTCCTCGACTCATTCTTCTCAAGCACGGCCACTTTAATGGCGGCGCTCCAAAATACAAACTTCACACGTAAAATTTCACCTTTTCTTCGCTACCATGACATCTTTAGGATTATGCAAAAACATTGCCAACATAATTTTCATCATAGAACCACTTTAAGTGATTTTGTAATGCTTGAAAAAATGCTGTACCCTGATTATGACTACAGACACCATATCAGTTACGTATCAAACAAACTGAAATATCTCGAAAAGGAAGGAAGATACGGAAAAGTTGTAAGAGGTCTTTCATTACAATTTCAAAATTACATTTCTTTCAAGTTAGACAAACTTAGTTTATCCTTTGGCGGGCAGGTTGCCATTTGGCAATTTGTTACTTTTACTCTGGCTAACGCCAGACGGTTTTACTCGTCAAGTGGAGACCTCCTGGTAATCTACCCGGTAATAAAGATTTATTAACCGAGTGCGAAGTCTGTATGGGAAAGTATTTGCCTGAGGTTTTCGTACAGACCGAGTGACGAAGGAGCGAGGTTTGTGCGATAAGACCGAGAGAAAATACTTTCCCGTACAGACCCAGCAAACGAGGTTAATAAGGAATTTATTATATGGCTATTGGTTCATTTTATTTTTAAGTTTCAAGCTTTGTTTTCGTCTTCGGAGTATGCTGTTTTAATACCTTACCTGTTAACTTTTTCGTGTCGCTATTTGGCCCTCTTGTTTACACTAGTTCGGCTTTTATTTGTCGTGTTTTTAGATAAACGGCTTTAAAGAAAACCAGCAGCAATGTTCTAGCACATTTTATTGTTCAGAATATTTGAATAAAGATAACCAGTTCTCTTTTATTTTTATTCAAATCAACTCAGGACTCAGAAATGTTCTCGCCAAAACTTGCAGGGCCGAGAAAAAAGCGTATTGACCCGGACACTGACTGGAGGTTAATATCATAAAATCCCGACCCCTCAGGAACCAATCAGCGTGCGTCGTTTTGCGTACGGACCGGAAATCAAACCCAGCCATATAATAAAGGGTTTTATTGCTTTTAAAAAAACTACGGCTTTAGAATTAATATGAATTTTCTACTAAAGTCCATTTATTACCTACCAATCAGAGCTTATAATATAGAAAGAACATTAGTTTTCGGCAGTATAGGCGCGACCTGAACCATGCGACAATGGCTCAAACTAGGTCCAAAGCGACCAATAAATTAAAATTGTATTTTTTAAATCAATGTATTAGTTCTGGTGAACTTTGACACTTTTTTTTAAACTTTTAATTAAAATAATAAATTCCTAAGTCCATGCCTGAGAAACAGCACAGATGTGTCAAGGCTTGAAATGTACGTCGTCATACTTAGACCATATTATACAATATTATATTTGGCAACAGATGCATTTTTTCACACTGACTATAAATTGTATGGGATCCAGATGTGCCGGATGCGGACACGGTATTTGAATGAGAGAGCTTAAATCATGTTTGACTGGTTTTACGACTTCCACATTCATTGGTAGATTACCAAACTCGCTACAATTTTATTTAAACCAATGAAAACACAACCCTTCTTTTTTAAATTTTAAGTGTACGCTAACAGTAGTATTGTTATTTCATTCTCGTATATTTAATATAAACTTGGTATTATCCGGTTACCGTTACATCTAGCCTGCGCCGCAGTCGTCCAAACCCTGATTAGCATATACTAACCCGTACTGACCATGGGGTTTGGACGTCTGCGGCGCAGGCTAGCTAAATCAGGAAAACCAGTATTCGGCACATCCCTACTAAATTGCCTGTTGAGAATTTACGATGTTCTTTGAGTGTACTCATAGCGCGCTGCCTCTCACCAAGAGTTAAGCCCAGTTGGACGGGGTGGGCAATTGGATGGGTGACCGCTTGGAACTGACCCCGTTGTCGAGCTTGGAATTTTCCTCATGAATTATTAATGAGGTTTAGAAATATATATATATATATATATATATATATATATATATATATATATATATATATATATAATAAAAGTAGCGTGCTGCGTAGGCAGTATAGAAACAACAATCGAAATATAGTAAGGTTAGATATACTGCCGAAACAGAGAACGTATGAGTCTAACGTTTCGAGCGAAGGCCCTTCGTCAGAGAGAAACGTAAAGAGTGTTTACACTCTACGTTTCTCTCTGACGAAGGGCCTTCGCTCGAAACGTTAGACTCCTACGTTCTCTGTTTCGGCAGTATATCTAACCTTACTATATTTCGATTATATATATATATATATATATATACATCGACTGGTCAACTACCTGGGAAAGTAACCACCGCCAGTCCACGTGGGATATAACTCAAACAACGTATTTTGTTAGTTTTTGCTGTCGTGAGTTGTTAATACTCAGAAAAGTCTAAGACCCGTTTCAAACGTCGCTCTTCTCATGCGCCGAACCTAATACAAATAGATTCGACGTAATTCGTCGTACCTAATTCCTCAAACTGGCAAAAACCTTGCGAATGATCAGTGACAGAGATAATACATTATTAAAATAATTACATTGTTAAAATAATTAATAATGTATTAATATTTAAATAAATGCATTATTAAAATATTTTATGCATTAGGTTCGGACATGAGAAGTTCGACGTTTGAATTGGAGTCGCTCCAACGTCGCATAATGTGCGACTGGCCTTGCCGCTGCAAATACAATCTGCCCCTCCTAATACCATCTGCCCCTCGTAATTGATTCAAATTTAAACGTCGCTGTTCTGCCGCACTTAATGCTTGTATTAAGCTGGATTTTCACTAGGCGTAAAATGTCGCGCGCTCGACATTTTTCTTTTGTCTTTTGAGTCTTCATGTGGAACGAAGTAGAAAACTATTCAATTTGTACAATAGAAAAGTCGAGCGCGCGACATTTTACACTTAGTAGAAATCCAGCTTAAAGGCGGATTTCCATTCAGCTTTTTTTGTCGAGCGAGCGACTTTTTGCGATCGCTTTCTTTGTCTCATAAAGCTGGATTTCCATTCAGTGCATTTTGTCGCGCGATCGACTTTTCTCGATCGCTTTCTTTTGAAATGTGTGTATTCAACCAAAGCTAATGAAATGCGTTCCGCTTGACAACCCACAATTCAAAAGAAAGCGATCGCAAAAAGTCGATCGCGCGATAAAATGCACTGAATGGAAATCCAGCTTAAAGGTCGATTTCCATTCAGTGCTTTTTGTCGCGCGATCGACGTTTTGTGATCGCTTTCTTTTGAATTGTGGGTTCTCGACTGGATTCGTTCCACCCGAGGGCTTATGAGACAAAGAAAGCGATCGCAAAAAGTCGCTCGCTCGACAAAAAAAGCTGAATGGAAATCCACCTTAAGCCCTCGGGTGGAACGGATCCAGTCCAGAGCCCACAAGACAAAAGAAAACGATCACAAAATGTCGATCGCGCGATAAAAAGCACTGAATGGAAACCAGGCTTTAGGTTCGGCGCATGAGAAGAGCGACGTTTAAACGGTCCTAGCTCTACACACGCGGGCTCAACTCGTTCTCATACGAGATTCGACTCGTTCCCAGGATTCTTTCTTAGGATTCAACTCATTCCCAGTAAAAATACAAATCATGTAAACAACCAGACACCTTGGTCTGTCATCCGAGTTCTAGTGCCTTCAGATTGATTATAGCGTCTGACTAACATTTGTATATATAAGGTCGCGCGTTCGAGTGCCATCTAGACCTATAATTTTCTGAGTATTACTGAACAACTTACGACAGCTTGTACAGCAAGAACTAACAAAATTTTTGAAACTCCAAGCTGAAAGAACTATACAAACTAACGACAGCTTGTAGCCTTGTACAGTAGGAACTAACAAATTAGACTTTACAAACTCCAAGCTGAAATTAAATATAGAAACTAACGACAGCTTGTACAGCAAGAACTAACGAAACTTTACAAACTCCAAGCTGAAATTAAATATAGAAACTAACGACAGCTTGTACAGCAAGAACTAACAAAACTTTACAAACTCCAAGCTGAAATTAAATATAGAAACTAACGACAGCTTGTACAGCAAGAAGTAACAAAACGTTACAAACTCCAAGCTGAAATTAAATATAGAAAATAACGACAGCTTGTACAGCAAGAACTAACAAAACTTTACAAACTCCAAGCTGAAATTAAATATAGAAACTAACGACAGCTTGTACAGCAAGAACTAACAAAACTTTACAAACTCCAAGCTGAAATTAAATATAGAAACTAACGACAGCTTGTACAGCAAGAACTAACAAAACTTTACAAACTCCAAGCTGAAATTAAATATAGAAACTAACGACAGCTTGTACAGCAAGAACTAACAAAACTTTACAAACTCCAAGCTGAAATTAAATATAGAAAATAACGACAGCTTGTACAGCAAGAACTAACAAAACTTTACAAACTCCAAGCTGAAAGAACTATACAAACTAACAAGGACGTAGCCAGGGGGAGTCGGGAGGAAGCCCCCCCCCTTATAAAACGACAGACATGCAACTACAAAACTGATGCAATATCAACTGAATCAGGAAATAAACTGTAAACAGTGTATTCAATCTACTGAGTGTATGCATTTTGAGTATCTGTGTGACGTTTGCGTGTTTTGAGTATTTTATATGACGTTTTTTAACCTTTAGAGTCTGTAAAATCTTCCTCCAAAAGCCAGGAAATGGCATTTCAGCGACTCTCGATTTCAAAATTTCCCGGGGGAGCATGCCCCCGCACTCCCCTAAAAATTTATTTTGATTTCGGCTCCCCCCCCCCCTTTCAGAATTCTGGCTACGTCCCTGCAAACTAACGACAGCTTGTACAGCAAGAACTAACAAAACTTTACAAACTCCAAGCTGAAAGTTAAACTAACAAAACTTCACAATTATTTGAAAGTTTGCATGGTGAGAAATAATAATACAAGCGGTGGTGTAATTATCGCTTGTATTAGAACTTTACAAACTTCAAGCGGAAAGACGAATAGTTAACAATCACTATTCACTGGCACATGTCAAATATATCCCGCCCTGGCTAAGTGCAACATTTAATTTATTTTTCGTGAAAATCTAGCTTATTAATTTGAGAAAGCTTTCTCACGCGAGCGGAATAGCGCGTGCGCATGATGCTGAAAAAGAATATTTGTTTACGCCAGCTGAGCGCGTATATATGCGTGCGCAAGCGATTGCTTGCGTGGTCAGTTGCCGTTAATTTGAAAACTTTCATTGTCCGAGGATTCGCAAACAGATTGAGTAAAAGAATGAAAAGAATAAACCGAAAAGGTAAGCTTGTCCAGTGATCTTTTTTAACTATATAAAGTGTTCTATTGGTTGTTTGTTTTCAGCCGCCGCAAAAAACAAAGTATTATATTTTTAATTTACATGCAGGGACTGCGTGCTGCATGTACTGTACACACGTAAAAACGCACAAGCTGTTACAGACCTGCAAGCAAGTTGTTACAAGGCTGTTCAACAGGCTGTCACCGTCATGTGTTCGCACTGGCTGTCCCAGTCTGTTAACATGTCTGTAACAGGTTGCTGGCAACTTGTAACAAGGCTGATGACTCCAACAGACTGATGACAAGTTGTTCCAACAACCTGTTACCGCTCCGCACTTAACAAGTTGTTAACAGATTGATGCTAACAAGGTTGTAGCAGCTTCTTGAATGAACAGCATTGTTACAACTTGTTCCCAGCCTTGCTACAAGCCTGTTGCGAACACATCCTGTTGACAAGCTGTGAGATTTTTACGTGTGTAGTTAGCGGGTCCTGAGTATAGCGTTGATCTATATTAAAAGTACTAAACTAATTAATTAAAGTAAAAGTATTTACATCTAGCTGTTACTTGAGTTTTCTTTTCTTACCATTTAATGAATATTCAAGGCAATCTCGTTTTTAACTCGAGTGCTTCAGTCCTCAGCAATTTTGCAGCCGGTTTTCCACTTGCGATTTTTTCCCCGCGAATCGACACTTCTATTGTAAATATTGAATAGATTTCTACCTAGAGATCATAAGACGAAAAAAAATAGTCCATTCGCGCGAAAAAATTCGCAAGTGGAAAACGTACCGGTTCAACAAACAAACAACCGATATATTTCTGAGCTTCGGTCGTTTAGTTGCATTCGTTTTAACCCGGCCCAGAAAAATATTGAAAATGAAATCTTTCATGTATACAGCGCCATTATAACGGGCCGAATGCTCAACCTCAGAAGCCAGTAAACGCACCATGCAAAGCTAGAAGATTTGTTTTTCTTGTTTTTTGTCATCCTTCAATAGACTATAGTTTATGTGACGTTGTACTGTGTTTGAAACGCAAAATGTTAGTTGCTGGAATATTGCCCGCCGCTATACGGTTGCTCAGAACCAATAACCCGAATTGGAACAATATTGTTCGAACACCGTGCGCTCGGTGATCGCGTGCATACATGGCGATCATGCATGCAGTATCTATCTCGGTCAATATTTCAGAATACACTCTAAGGGGATGTTCATACACAGAGTTTGTACACAGTCTGTTGTTTCGTGCCGAGTCTGTTCACACTATGGGTACTCAATTTTTGGATAGGAGTGTGCCATGCACCGGGACCTTAAAATCCTGACCATATCCCAGACCTAAAAAGGCGGTTTATTTTTCTATATCATATACCCAGACATAAACTAAAAAAAATCAATACCCTATCCCAGCACTGATGCCACATCGGCATCCATACCCCTATTCTCAGACCAAAGTCTGCACTGTATACCAGACCAAAATAGAGATATTTGTATACCCTAGCCTATAAGGCAGCACATACCCGTGTTCCTACTTATATACGAGAGTACACCCCCCCGGACGGCACTATACCGGAAAGGTTTTCTTGCTGCATATCAACCTACATCTATATGAATTTTGGGGGCGTGTATCATATCTAGCGAGAAATTAGGGTTTGGGAGCCGACGTTACATTTCTTAACCCTTTGGCCACTTTAAGAATTTTATTCTGGCTAACGCCAGACGATTTTATTCAGCATATGGGAAGGTCTTGGGCAATAAAGGGTTATACAGGTGTACAATGTTAACTTTTATATGTTGAAAACAATAATTTTAGGAAGAGGCCAAGGTGGAGCGCGGGCATGTCAGACTAATGCACCAACAGCGGCTAGTAAAAAAGAAATTGGTGAGTAACGTTCGATTTTATTTCCTAATATGTTTTATTGTGAACATTTATAAAATTTTGTCCTGTATTCTGTGCCTTAATTTTTATAACTAAAGCGATGAAATTTTGAGGTCAGTCACATGCACCGAACCCGATACACAAGGCTGACTCCTGTCAATGAATGGATCATAAGGTGTGTATGGGGGGGGGGGGGGGGGGGGGAGGATCGCTAAATATTTTACTCACGTGATTGGCCGCATTGGAGCGGTAAAACCATACTAAGTGCTTGAATAACAATAGAGCTATAATTCCTATTAAGATAAAGATGGGACAGCAATATGGCCAAGGAGGTGAAGCTTATAGCATTGTGCAAAAAGAATTTCGTGAATTGGAAACTCTTGAAAACCGAGACAGGGCTATTTTGTGCCAAGGACACCCGACCGGAATGGCTTGCACCTATCACGCACACCAATTAATGGAATGGCGGACAAAAAGAATGTACTTACCTTTTCCAGTTTGAATTAAAGGTGAAATGGTGGGTCGACAATTTTTCACAAATCTAAGGTTGTGTGCAATTGAAACGCACAGTTAACTATTTATAGACCAAAACTCAGAGAAACAAACCTAAATTGAATCTCCAGGGATTTCTAATGAGCATTTTCTTTTGTTGGAAATGCAAGAATAAATTATAAACTCCGACAAACATGAATTCGATGTCATCTGTGCGCTTCGTTCTTATTATGATGGCTAGTGCGATAATGCTGATTGTCGTGTCATCCTAGGCCCCACCCCGCCCCATGAGCTTGCACCAATCATGTACAACGCATAGTTACCTATTTGTTAACCTTGGTTAGTGTATAGCTCCGCTAAAACCTCTCCCTACTGGCTTCCACGTATCCTTTCTCCCTCTTCCCTTCTTCCTTTCTTCTTTCTTTCCTTCTTTTCCGCTTCCTTCTTTGCTTCCTTCCTTCTTTCCCTCCCTCCTTCCTTCCTTCTTTTCCATCTTCCTTTACTCCTTTAATTCTTCCTGTGTCCTTCCCCTCCTTTTTCCTTCTTTCATTCCTTCTTTTAATCATTCATTCATACGCATATTCATTCATTCATTCATTCATTCATTCGTTCGTTCGTTCGTTCGTTCGTCCGTCCGTCCGTCCGTCCGTCCGTCCGTCCGTCCGACCGACCGTCCGTCCGTCCGTCCGTCGGTCAGTCGGTCGGTCGGTCGGTCGGTCGGTCCCTCCCACCCTCCCTCCCTCTCCCCCTTCCTCCCTCCCTCCCTTTCTTCCTTCCTTTCTTCCTTCCTTCCTTCCTTCCTTCCTTCCTTCCTTCCTTCCTTCCTTCCTTCCTTCCTTCCTTCCTTCCTTCCTTCCTTCCTTCCTTCCTCACTCTTTCCGTTCCTTTTTCCTTCCTCTCCTTTACTTAAGTTACAGCTTAGCTTTCTTCTTTAAGATGAAAGACGACTGCGAAAACTAAAAGTGTACTTGAGAAGCGTCACTTACAGTGGTTGTGAAGGTCTTCTTGCATTCCCGTCGTTGACTGATCTGTACCAAGACACCATCTTACCCAATGAGTTCCCATGTGACACAATGACTCAACCTCATCGTTACAGTTGTGCTCCTACAGCTTTTTTAATAGCCTGCTGTTTCAACAGACGTTATCCTGTCACTACAAGAAGGCGCACAGGGTATGTATTGTGCTACGTAATTTTGTAACGAAGAAACTTTCCAGCCTAAAGCAATAATAGCATTGAATCGTTTAAACTTAAAAATCTTTTACTAAAAAAAATTTTTTCCAAAGAATATGATTGAAACATTCGAAATACAATATCTGTGTGTCCACAAATATTCATGTCAGTGTATTGCAGTAAAAGTTGTTTTATTGAGAAAAAAATAAACATTTTTGTTTTACAAATGGAAGGCGCATGTTTGCAAACGGTATCCATGGAAACAACATAATGTGAACGTTGGAGTGTATTTCCATAACTATTCTTGTGCAAAGTTTGAATTATTTCTACCTCTTAGTTTCAGATACATTACTCATTTTGTAAATCTCATTTAGCCTGTGTGAGTAAATGACGTCACGAGGCACCTAATTTACATGTTTCAGAAACTTAAATATCTCAAGTGCGAAAATATTTTGAGAAACTGAAAACACCGGTATTCCTTATTTGGAAATTATAGTTTACTGGTATCAATACAAGATTCCCGAATTTTCCGTCGTATTGCCACTTTAAACATACTCATTCAAAATATGGTCTGGAAACTCAGCTAAAGTCTTTGTTCTATCTTTTTGTGCGAACAAAAAGATAGAACAAAGACTTTAGCTGAGTTTCCAGACCATATTTTAACTTTATGCATTTTTGTGCACGGTGCACGGTCACTGAACCCATTGTATTTTAGTATGATGAACGAACTATCCAATAGCAACGTTTCAGTTCAATCACTCAACCGTGCTATTTAAATATTAATAAACCTAAAACAAAGGATGTGCACGGTGCAACATAAAATCACAGCTCATTATAGGTGCTTTGAAGTTTGCCGAGTTTCCAGACCATATTGACGTTATATATCATACACGAGGAGGAGTGTTTCATCAGGATTTCCAAACACCGAGACGTTTGTTGAAAACCGAGGCGAAGCCAAGGTTTTTGAACAAATTTCGAGGTGTTTGAAATCCTGATGAAACACTCTTCCGGGTGTGCGATATAGCTTCTCAAACAAATCAGTATTTTAAGAGAAAATCGAGGCGAACGTTGGCTTAATTTATGTAATTTCTTCCTCCAATATCAAAACCTCCGTCTTGGTACCGATTTCCCTTGTTTTCGGTTCATGACTTATTAATGATTTTGAGAATATGCTTTAAAGGACCGCGTAGATGACTGAAACTATACGAACTCGTCCTCTTTGTCTTTGAACGATAGTTAACTCTGATGCGCCTCATCGACTATCAGCTCACAGACAACTCGGGTCGTTGTCTAAATGTTAATTAGGTTACAGTTTCGACTCCTGTCGGGGGCTTAGAAACATTTTCTGAGTCTTCGACGTACGTCTGTTTCATCAGACCAAGCTCATACATGTACCAATTGACCTTTTTACAAATAGCGGCGCCATCTTGAATTCGCTATGCATTATGGTCTATCCAGGGTAATAAGCTCCATTAAAAGGGTGATTGCTTAGTATTGAGACACAATGCGGTAATTTTTTCTTGATAAACACTTTCATGGCAACAATGTCTAGATATGATCGTTGTCATATTGGTAAAAGCAATAATTCTCGTACGTATAAGGATACATTTGTCATGAATCTGTCCTTACACGTCCGAGAATTGTTGCTTTTACCAAAATGACAATTATTATATTTAGATACTGTTGCCACGAAAGTATCTATAAAGAAACAATTACCGCATTGTGTCTCAACACTATATACGCAATCGCCCTTTTAATGGAGCTTGCCACCCTGGATAGACCATAATGCATTGAGAATTCAAGATGGCGCCGCTATTGGTGAAAAGGTCTATTATGTTAACGTCAATCACAACATTCTAACATTTACCATTTACGTAATCTCTTTCTATAGGAATCCGCGTGTTAGTACTTCAATGAAACGATGTTCTGCAAAGGCAAACACGGTGTCCAAAGCAGCGACAACAAGCAGACCCTTTGCCAGAAAAGCAAACGTTATTTCCAACGACGTGCAACAAGCAATAGAAATGCGTAATGACAAAAACATATCAATTAAACAAACACCGGACAATTATAATTGCAAGACCTTATCCAGCTGTAACTCCCATACGGAAACACCCAGCAACATAACAGCGATTTCTGCAAATGACAACGACGACGACGACAGCACCACCACCACCACCACCACCACCACCACCACCACCACCACCACCAACAACAACAACAACAACAACAACAACAACAACAACAACAACAACAACAACAACACGAACACCACCACCACCACCACCAACAACAACAACAACGTCATCAGCAACAACAACAACAACAACAACAACAACAACAACAACAACAACAACAACAACAACAACATCATCAGCAACAACAACACCAACGTTAACACCACCAACGACGACAAAAAAGCTGTAGAGAAAGACAACAAGTGCATCGAGCTAACTACAAGCATCGAAATAAAGACCAAGAATGCCAAATTAGAAAAGTCTCCAAGTCTTACAGAAATCTCGCCGCTCAATCTACAGCAAACTCATTTTGGACAGACAGAAGTTGCAACACGTAACGTGGTTAAACTTGAAAGTGCTATAATCTTGAAGGAAACTGTTTCTGGTATAAGGGAAGATCACACTGCAATAAAAGACAACAGCAGCGAAGTGAAAACGTCAGAAGAAATTGAGGATATTTTGCCTGCCAACGCAAAGCAAGATAACGTTCAAAACAACTTTGAAAGGAAACTAATTGATAACGAACAAAACAAGTCTGTGAATGGGGAAGTTTCTTTGAACCAAAATACTGACAAGTCATTATCAGTGGAAGAAATCAATGATAAGGAATATCAGTCAGTTAACAACGAAAGGGGAAGTTCTGAGTTGGAGAGCGAGAATTTAAGCACAGTCAACAATGACGGTACTCCGTTGCTCACTGTAACACCCAAAGTATTACTCACACCGCAGGTGAAAGATGAAACACCAGAAATTGGTTTATTAAAAAATGCATTAAGTCCCAGCAGAAAGGAGTTTCAAACCGATAGTTCCCACGACGACATATCTGGTCTTTGTGATAATTACAGAGAAGTTAAAGATTCTAACTTCAGAAAATCTCCTCGGCGGTCTTCTCGAGTCGTTCCAAATACCAATAAGGGAAGCAACAACCGCATTTCCTCGGTCATGGGCAAGGACAGAAATTTGGAACACACAGCTGGAGAAGACAAGAAAGCCGAAAAACAGAAATATCCAAGGAAAACAAGCGAGAATGCCAACACACGACTGCGTAGAAGAGCTCTTATCAAGCAACCAGTTCATCAGAAGCGTAATATAAAAGGAACACCTTAAGAGTTAAATAATTTAACAAAGAAACGTACACAACGAGTTGTTTTATAATTTAGAAACACGTTAAAAAAAACATAGTACCGTATTATATGAATAAATATATGTGTATAAGTATATATCTTTAACGTGAAATAATTAAATAACAGATTTTTTTAAAATTATATACAGATGCTTATTGTCAAAATCCGATTGTAGTAAACTAATAATTTTTTGGAAAAATATAACTAAAGTGCCTATGCAACCAAATATCACCCCAGTCTTTTATGATTACATTTGAAAGAACACTTAAGTGACAAAGTAACATCTTTTGTAAAATTTCGTTTCTTTGCTTCATTCTTGAGATATTCAGGTTTATTTAATATGCAAATGTCATACTTATGACATCACACTGTATAATGACTTTTCAGCTGAAAGAGCATCAATTTTAGGATGCTCCAAATATTTTACACACAGCTACACACGTTTAGTGACCAGTCATGGCTGCATGCATGTAAGTACAAATTTTTATGAAGTACTTTCGATAAGTACTCTCATAGAAAATCATACGTTTCCAAAAAGTCATCATACAATGTGATGTCATAAGTATGACATTTGCATATCAAACAAACCATCCTGAATATCTGAATATCCATTTTAAGTGTTCTTTCAAATGCAATAAAAAAAATTGGGTGAAATTTCGTTGCATAAGCACTTTAAAATCACCGTTAGAGACCTTAACGGTGCTAGGACGACGACGGTGGTTAAAAAGCAACATAAATTTTATAATTAAAAAACGTCACGGTAACTGACGTCCCAGAACTGCTAAAATGATTGTAGTGTCAGTATTGAAGTCAATCTTAAGCAACAGTTCTCATCTTTTGCCCGCTGACGTTGTCCTGAAGACGTGAAAATGCTCTAAGTGGCGTTGTATAAAGAACAAGGACGGTGTTGATTCTCTTTGTTTCGAAACTAGAATACTTTTGTTTAAAAGACGTCGTCGTTGAAGTTCCCGTTGTACTTCGTAAGATCCCTATTGGCTGAAAACCGTGTTTTTAGAAATACAGAATAGTAATTCAATCGGAAGTCCAATTCTCGTTAAAATTCGGTTTCGTTTTCAATGAGCGGAATATACGCCATTTCTAATGTCATATTACGTCATCCTGGTTGGAAAACAGGTTGAAAATCCAGGTTTGTGGATTGATTCAATTGTCAAAGGTAAGACGTTCAGAAAGTGTAATTCACATTTGACTCTTCTGCTCCCTGTGACTGTATACCGCTGCCGGCGTATCCAAAACAATAAGGCAGTGGAATTACTTCATGGCGATTCGTTCAGTTTTATCCCCCGAAAATCTGGCAGCAATGACTGAACGTGCTTCCTTAAGCCTTCTCTCCTTTTCTCACGTCGTTCTTCTTCTCTTAGCAGTGGGATGTATCGTTTCCAATACGTCATCGCCATTTGTTTTAATCGCCTGAACAGAAATGATGACAAGAGTTAGGGCAATGTTACACGGGACAATTTTTACCTTAAAATTTAAACGACAAATATTGATGCACTTGTAAAAGGGCTATCAAGCGTTACGGGCTTATTTAATTTTAGGACCAATGTGCATGCATAAAGGTCAACTAAAACCTTCGAGGTAAAGCAAAAAAATCATCAGCAAAGCATTCTTAGGTCCTCTTCACTTGAAGAATGACCGCGTTTCTAGGAGAATGGTTACTCCATTGTCTTTGGCGTCATACCGGTAAAACCCACCAATCACTTTGTTGTTTGTTACTGGTATGACATCACAAGGTACTAGTATCGGTCCTTATTTCGACGCGGTCGTCGTTCACACGACTTCAGCAAAAGGGGCAAAAACTCAAACTTGACTGGTTTCAATTATTTCTTCGGTTTTAGATTGAACTTTTCCGACTTTAACGGAAAATAGAATAACCTGGAAAACGTATAGTTGCTCTTTAATTGGCCATTTCCCAAAAGAGTTAGACTGGTGACGGGCATTGAACTCTAAGCAGACTGGAACGATAACTCGTTTGCACGTTTTGAAGCCAAAAATGGCGAACATGGGGGTCGCCATGCACGTCAACCCTAGTCCCTTTTACTGTACAACCGAGAGAAAATGAAGCTGAATTTGGTGAACTGGGTTGCAAAAACAGCTTGAAATCAAAGAAAAACTAAACTTGTTAACCACTTTTAGGCTTAAATCAATATACCGTAAAGTAGGTGAACACACTGACATGACGAGTAAAAACAAGGAAAACAGTAAAAATATAAGCTCTCAAATGAAAGTCAACAATACGCAACCAAAATTGCCATTGGTTTGGACAAATATAAAGAAAATACATACGAAACCCAGGTTTAAAATGAAGAGGTTGTTTATAAAAACAGTTGGGTTTTAAATTTCTCAATTTTCAGTAGGAAAAACCCCAACAAAATGCACTTTCCCGTGTGTTATTACAGCTCTGGAATTACTCTTCGTATCGAAAAATGTCAGATTTAGCATTTCCACAATTGAAACTTGAGTTAAAGCTATAATTTAGTATTATCTTATTACTAATTCTTGGCAAGACAACCTTCAAACGTTTGAGATAACAAAGAAAAATAAGAGAAACCTGCATTTTCCGTACGAGTTTCGGACTCGAATTTTGCTTTTGTTCGGCAGATATTTCGTCGTTCAATCCATTTTCGTGGGTAGAAATTGTTTAGGTACAAGGCCGATAAGCCCAATACATACTAGCTTCTTTGTTATCACCTATAAAAAACTTTAGGTCTATTTTGCAGCGAGTTTTTCAGTTTTCAGTTTTTCATTGTGCACTTCATAGGTTCTGTTGACGTGCAATGGCTACCCCCAGCGGCCGGAAGTTTGACTTCACCCAATCATAGGGCCTGTCTGATGGAGTTAGCGTTCCAGTTTATTTAGAGTTCAATGGTGACGGGTCAGGAACGCTAGGGTACTTCGGATCGTTGGAGGGACATATTTCATGCTTGGTAGCGTAAGTACAATGAAACTATCTCTCTAAGTAATCCCAAGAACACCAGCGCTCAATGCTCTTTAAAAGTCTTCAACTCTTTTGGGAAATGACCAATAAAGAAGACGGATTAACAGAAAAGAAGGTTTAATAAAGAGTACGCATGACAGAGAAGGTGATCAACAGAAAAACTGCTTAACAAAGCAGATGGCTTAATAGCAATGTGGGCTTAATAGAGAAGATGCTTAATAGAGCAGAAGGCTTAATAGAGAGGAAGGCTTAATAAAGAGGGTGCTTGACAGAGAAGAATGCTTAACAGAGCAGAAGGCTTGATAGAAAGGGAGGCTTAATAGAGAAGGTGCGCAACAGAGCAGAAGGCTTAATAGAAAGGGAGGCTTAATAGAGAAGGTACTTAACCATAGTCCCTAGAATTATATTGTCTGGAGACGCGGCGAACATCAAAGCGGTTAACAATAAGCTACAATTTAGGTTGAGGGTGGCAAATAAGGTGCACAATCTTTTGTTTTACGTTCATTAATATTTATAAAGCAACGATGCTATTGGTTGATTGCTTCATTATACCAAAAATACAACGTGTTCAGCAAGCGTTAAGGTGAAATAAGGTGCATAAACGTGAACAAAAACCTAGAACAAAGACTTTGGCCGCGTTTCCAGACAATTTATTTCTAGGGACTATGACTTAACAGAGCAGAAGGCTTAATAAAGAGGGTGCTCAATAAAGAGGTGCTTAACACAGCAGGTTTAATAGAGAGGTGGGCTGCATTAATAAAGACGGTACTTAACACAGCAGAAGGCTTAATAGCGAAGGTTCTTAAAATGCCTATAAAGCGAAAATTTCTGTCTCATTTGAAAAATAAACAACACTTCAAATGACAAAGTAACATCTTTTACAGTATTTAGTTTCCTTACTCTGTTGTTGAGATATTTCAGTTTGTTTGATATATAAATGTCACATGGTGTGACGTACACGTGCATATTGACTTATCAGAGAAAGTTATATATCTTTGCTATTATCAAACCAAACCTGTCGTTTATGTTTTTGGTGTGCGGCAGATATTTTATGCAATAATGCTGGATTTATTGGAAACACGATTTCTTCGCTTACGTAAATTTTGAAGGTAAAACATTTTTCAATAATAACACTTTTCTTGACTAAGAGAGTTCTCCTTTTAACAAGTAAAATCATCTGGTGTTAGTCGCAGTAATATACTAGGTCTGCATGGTTCCAAAACGAACTGTGCATGCAGTCACAAAGGAGTTAATAGACCAGTGGGTGGCTACAACTACCAGAATGCTTTGCTACTATTCTAGGGTTTGGGCTAAAAGGGATGACTCAAAGCGACCCGTCCAGTCCTTTCGCTGCTTTTCCAAACTGTCATCAAATATGTTTTTCTAAAAAGCCAGGGGGTAAACCAGATTTCTGATTAGGGTTAGAGTTTATGTTGTGGTTAGGGTATCGAAAAAATTGCTAAAATCTTGAGACTCACTGAAACTTGCCGACAAATTTGAAAAAAACGAAAACAATTTTGACGACATATTTTGGAAAAAGCCGCGAAAGGACAGGACCGGGTCCTTTGAGTCTTCCTTTTTAGTCGAAACCCTAGAATACTGGCAAAGCATTCTGGTAGTTTTAGTCACCCAACGCCATCTCACGTCATCGTGCAAATGGTCTATTAAAACCAGGGCGTTTATATAGGGGGCGGAACAGGTGGGAAAATTGTCTGAGCATGCGCGAAAACCGTGATATAAACAAGCTTGCGGGGGACTGGGACGGCAATATGGCGGCTTTTAAGCTGTAAATAATCCGAAGAGTAATGGTAATTCTACTTCTTTTTAGATATTTTATTAAAAACGAAATACTGAATAAGAAACATACTATGTTCTACCATACAATGAAAAAGAGAAAAAAACATAATAAATAGTTTTTGGTTATAATACACATAATATTAAAGCTCAGGGAAGTACGAGTTGGCAGTTGCTCGTGTTTTATAAACTCAATAATACAATTTATAACTAGCTTGTGTCTGGCCTTTTTGGTGGTTATGTCAAAGGTTCAGTAGAAAATGAAAAGAACAATTCACAGCAAAAATAAGGAGTTATTGTCACATCTTCATATCACTGCCAATTTAAATTACAACAGAGTCTATTACAACACATGAGTAACATTCCAACTTTTTTTAACATTAATAAGCAATAAGACTATATATAAACATTTAAACATAGGTACATGTAGCAGAATATATGTAAATTAAATAAACTTGAATCCTTTCAGTATCTTCACTCAACGTTGTTGGTCAACCTTTGCTTGAACACACTTATTTAAATCTAGCAATTTCAAAATAAGCATGTATATAAATATATACAGCATATTAAGCACTTCACTCTTTTAACTTTTTCTTTAGCCATAAATATAGCTAATATAGTATCTAAAAAGAGAAAAAGAACACAAAGATTTGCATGATAACAATGCAATATTATTTTTGGTAGCAGTTATTCTGTTCAATATTCCAAATCCAAAATGGCGGCTTCAAGTGACTCAAATTCAAAGCGTGAAATTCAAGTGTTTACGATTTTTTGAAGCTCAGAAACTGGTGCAGTGTTAACAATAAGGATCAAAAGCATACTTTGAAAGACAAAAAAATTGGTGGCATAGGCGAAAATTTTAATTTATTGGCTTTCGTCGCTTTTTGTAGCTGTCAAAATTGTGTACCGAAAATGAGCAAACTTTAGAGTTCGCGTAGGCTTCGGAAATGCAGTTGATTCTTAAACAGACTGGTTTTAGTCATACTGCAAGAACCTGTAAGCAGTTGTAAAGTTTCATTTAGATGATTAACAAACAATATACGGTAATTCAAGCACATTTCCTAAGCAGACTGTTATCGCAATTTCCTATGGACAAGCGAAAGGGCACAAGATTCAGTTCGTTTTCGATTTTTCCGGACGTTGTCATTTATTTCAGTGGATGGAGCAAAGAACTATGGATAGTTTAAGAAAATAAAATTTGGGTGGCAAAGGGCTAAATTTTTAACTATGGCTCGTTCAAAAGCACTGATTTTAACTGTGTTTAGGATATTAAGCAACTAGGCGATAAATTTACACCGTCAAGTGGGCTTCAATATTAACAATTCACACAGTATTTTTAAAGATAAACATATGATCTAGATACTTCAACTCACCTTTTAGTAGTATTTTGCTGTTTAAACAGTTTGTCGACACAAACAAAATGGACATCGAAACGAAAAACCCTGTTTGTTGCATATTCTCCTCGAACAATCCAAGGTTTCCATAACTCCGATCATAGGAATATATAGCTCACATGAAAGTCATCACAACCAGTTTTAAATCGCCGAGGTTTCTCTTCTTCAGCGTACCAAATATTTCAGTTAACAAAACATTCAAACCTGAACGAACCTCATTTCGAACAAAAATAAAGAAACAGAGCAAATGCGCCCGCGATTTTTGGTCAGTTACGACAATTTTCCCACCTGTTAGGGGGCGGTGAAACGGCAACGGGCGCGCTGATCGATGTGTGAAGCAGAGGACTGGTAACAAGCCCCCTGTCACCATAGCGACGAACGCCAAGCCAGGGAAGGTCCAAAATATGGCGGGTAAAATACGCTTAATGTGGAAGTCTCTTAGTTGAGTTTAGAAGAGGGCGTGATGAAATTGCCGAGCCATACGATATATCAGTGGATTCAGCTAATATATTCTCTGGTGTTACTCCCAAAAATTCGGAGTCGTTGCTGAAACATGAACAAATGTGTTGCTGAAAAATATGAACCGTACCGTTGCTTTCGCAAGAGAAATGACGCAAGAAGTCTTTGGAAATCTTTGTTTGTGCACGTTATCATTCGGCCATGTTCGATAGAAGACAACATCTTGCATTGAATTTTAGCTGGTAGGTCATCTTTCCAATTGAATATCAAGAAATAATCAACTCCAATTTGCATTTTCTCAATGAAACCTAACAAGAAGTCATCTTGGCTATCGACAGTTTATCACATAATGCGCTCGGCATGCGTCCCAGCAAGTCGTATTTTAATAAATTGATCGAAGAGTAAAATTTGTTTACAGCATACAGTTACTCTAATCTAATGCTTCAAAAACCCGATAAAGTTATTGATATAATTACTAAGAATCGTAACATGGCAAAACTATAAGTTTTGTTTACTTCTCTTGCAGCAATTGAGGAACTAAACAGGCAAGAGTTAAACCATAAAAATACCTAACATCCGAACGCTATATCTCCAAATAATCAAATCCAATTTTTATGAAAACTTTAAGATATAACCACACTATTATAATCTTCAACATACCTGAATTCCTAGGCGTGGACGACCTGTTAACGTGCTCAAATCGTGTAATGAAATTTTCCCTCAATAGAAGTCATCAAAAAATCGAGTCATTAGCCATAATAACTCCTTTATAGTACAACTTTTTACGCCAAACAAATATTCATACATTAAACGAATAAGTACTTCGTCGGTACATTGCAAAAGGTTCCTCCGAAATTAAATAGTTAAAGAAAAAACAGCGAGAATATCACAGTGCCCAAAAATCCACGTTTGATCAACTTTTGCTCAGAAGCACGCTCGTGCCAGTCCTTTTGTGCATCACACATCGATCAGCGCGATATGAGCGCGTTGCACCGCCCCGTATACAAGCGCATTGATTAACACAATACGAACACGTACGCTCGCTTTCTGCATAAAGAATCCTTTATATACTGTAACACGCACCTGTCGTTGTGTTCATCTGCTCTGTTCTCTTTATCCCAATACAACAATCGTTCTTCGATGACGTAATCCTTCCAGATTCGTACGTACTTCCTAACAAGGAAACGCCTGGAAAACTGCACCGCAATCTGATCCATTTCAACCAAATGGTGACGATACTGAAATAAAGAAAAACAAGTGTAAGAGAAAAACTTTAGAATGGATACTGCACTGGCAGAATTAAACGAGAACGACATCCATCGAGTTATATAGATAACTGTCCAGTGATATCCATCCCAGCCAATCAGAATACACTATATCACAAGAAGTATCGTATCTCATATGATAGAACTCAATAGATCGGCATTTTAATAAATGCAGCGTACGTCATTTCCCGCCATTTTCAGATTTTTGAATTCTATTAAAAATATACAAAAGCTAAGGCAATAAACAAAATTGAAAAAGAATTAAAAAAAAATTGAAAAGAAATTAATGGCATACAGTGAAAATTATACGTATTCTCTATTTATTAAACAGAGTTTTTACTAAAATCTTATTTCTTCGCTGAGAGAGAGAGAGGAACAAAAGAAAGATTTACGACAAAGTAACCCGTTTAAAGCCGGTTTTCCACTAGGCGACTTTTTCCGCGCGAAGCGACTTTTTCTTTTGTCTCATGCGCTCTGAGCTGGAACTAATCAGAAATCCATTGAATTCGAAGAAAAGAAAGTCGCTTCGCGCGAAAAAAATCGCCTAGTGGAAAACCGGCTTAAAGGCGGTTTTCCACTAGGCGACTTCTTTCGTGCAAAGCGACTTTTTCTTTTGTCTCATGAGCTCTGAGCTGGAACTAATCAGAAATCTATTGAATTCGAACAAAAGAAAGTCGCTTCGCGCGAAAAAAATCGCCTAGTGGAAAACCGGCTTAAGAAAAGTAGCGTGCTGCGTAGGCAGTGTAGAAACAACAATCGAAATATAGTAAGGTTAGATATACTGCCGAAACAGAGAACGTAGGAGTGTAACGTTTCGAGCGAAGGCCCTTCGTCAGAGAGAAACGCTCGAAACGTTAGACTCCTACGTTCTCTGTTTCGGCAGTATATCTAACCTTACTATATTTCAACCCGTTTAAGACCTGTTTAACCGGTTCTTGTTTTGTTTTCTGGTCTGATTTGGACTGGGTTCGAGATTGTAACCAAGCAACTGACATGCATGCGCAATGGAAACCAGTCACGAATACAGCAGAGCCTTTTTTTTCTTCCCCTCTCTCAACGAAGAAATAAGTCGGAAAAGAAGGCTGAAGGCCATACTCGCAGGGTACCGAGCGGGAGGTCTTCCAGTACGGCAAAATTATTCTGCCGGCGGCCTTTCAGTACAGACCGAACGACGTAGGACAGGATAATTTTGCCGCAAAGACCGACCAAGCAAGGTTAAAAGGTTTTTATTATATGGCCCACGTTTTTTAGTTTTTTTTTGAATGTCGAGAGTATTGGCAGCAAAGATCAAAGTAACCAACTTCCAACGAAAACTGTAAACAGCAAAAATACTCCCAGTCACCGCAAACACTGTCGTATTTAATTTTTTAGCGGTAAATTCATTTTGACGATACTTGAAGATTATTTTAGCTTGACTTGCTTGCTTAATTTTCTGATTTTTCAGGATTTTTTTCATGACCGGTCTTAATTACATGGCTTTGTCACGTGAGCGAGATTAACGGGATTTTCTTGCGATCTGATTGGTTCTAGAGCGGTCTTCACAAACCGGTAAAGACCGCCTATTTCAAAAATTTAAAAAAAAACAAAATTAGAAAATTAAGCAAGTCAAGGTAAAATATTGTTAAAATATCGTAGAAACAAATTTACTGCTAAAAAAACATTAAATACGATAGTGTTTACGGTGTCTGAAAGTGTTTTTGTTGTTTGCAGTTTTCATTGAAAGTCGGTTACTTCGGTCATTGCTGCTTGTACTCTGAACATTTCATAACTGATGTTGCTAGGTCGGCTTAAATACTGTACGTACCCTGCTCCTGACGTCAGAGTCCATCTTATTCACATATTAAACAAATTGAAATATCTTGCAAACGAAGAAAGACACGAAGAAGTTGAAAAAGATTCACGAGTTCTTTCAAATTAAACAAACTTAATTTTTATTGCCAATACCCTTTAACCACGCTTGGTCAATCTTTACGGCAAAATTACACACCCCTTGGACCTCCAGGGCCATATATAATATAAACCTTATTAACCACCCGCTCGGTCAATAAATATTTAGTAAAACCCGCCCAGAACAAATCAAATGGCAGAATATTCTCGTTAACACGGTTCAGGTGACAAAGCCATGCCATAGTATTTCTTACACAAAGTATTTCATCCGATACCTTTTTCCACGACTGCAATCCACGACGGAGCAATATCCTTTCATACAAGCTAATAGCAAGATCGTTACGCAGTTGACATTCTGCTTTCGTGTGCGTTGACCACTGCCGAAAACAAACTCCAAGAAGTCGGTTCTTATAAAATCCCTCAGCATGGCGCATCGCCTCAGCTATGATCTCAACCAATTTCTTCCAAGGTATCAAGCCGTACTTTCTTACAAGGGTTCTTCGGTAATGATCGTCGGCCTTTCGGTTCAGCTCTTTGATCTCCTCTAATCGTTGCTGTTTGTCAAGTTCGCGCTGAAATGGCACAGAAAACGTTGATGACGTACCGTTAATATATGTTAATTTAATGTTAAATTCATGTTAATTTAATGTTAATTAAATGTTGATTCAAAGTTAATTTGGGCTAATTTATGGTAACGTAATGTTAATTCTCGTTAATCCATGTGGTGTAACACACGCTGGTCTCATGATATATATCAAATGGTTCTCTTAATAAGAAAACAATTAAAATAATTAAACGGATGATTTCTGAAACACAGCTTACTGAATTTAGTTCGCTACTAATCATAAGAGATATTATAAAATTTACATGCATCAGACCTCAGAAAAGTTAGTTAAGGTATAAAAAGGCATATAAAACGGCAAACTTGCCGAAGTTCCTATTTAACAATTAGATTATGAGCTCGAAATTTCTATGAGTGAATAATCATCTCATAGAAACTGAGAGTAAATAATCTAATTGTTTTAGTAGAAACTAACTCGTGTATACCTTAGTTCTTCCAAATTATTTAAAAAAACCAAGCATAACCATTGTTTCTGTGTGAAAACCAAGGCAAACAAACCTTTCACTCCTCGTCGCCTCCATGTTGTTTTACTTCATGGGCGCGTGACTACTGGTACTCAATTTGCTACTCGCTATCTATCAGTCGGCGAATAGATATCGAGTAGAGTAGCCAATCAGATTACAGCATTTGTAATACCATACTAATAAGTTTCTACTAATGTAAAACGTGTTATGGTTTATAGCCCTATATGGTTTATATATACAAGCCCTCGTTGGATAGATTGAAAAAATTGCATATTCACCTGTTTTGCTAACTTCGTCTCTTCTCGTTTCTGCTGTAAGCTAGCTTGTTTCTCAGCAAAAATCTCCATCTCCTTCCGTTCTTGTTCTTGTTTTAACTTCGCCTTGAAACAAATCCAAAATAATATAGTTACTCAATAAAACACATAATTATAAACGATAAAAACATAAAAACGACAAAGTTAGCTTATTAGTCGACAACACGCGCGAGCAGATTAAAATTCTTAAACAATTTAAAACAGCTTCTTAAATTTGAACTGGAATATAACTGACGAAATGCTTTGATTCTATCGGCAAACCACAATATCGAGATTGAACTAATTTTTGTTTCTGTTTCTGCCTTTAAAAACGTTTGTTTTCCTACTTAATTTCGAGGCGTTATCGAACTAAAGGGGTGTTTATCTGGAGGAGGGCCAGCCATTTTGGTAGGGCTAGCACGCTTCATCACCAGAAATTTTGGTCATTTGTGCCGCTGCTCTCTGTCGCCTAATAATCCCGGAGCCCGGTGAGGGTGCTAATCTCGACACGCGTGGAGTACATTTTACACGCGCGTAGAAAAAGCGAGGGAGACGAAATCTGGGAAATAGTTTATATATATATATATATATATATATATATTTAAAATATATATATATATATATATATATATATATATATATATATATATATATATATATGTTTGGTACGGTGTCACCCGGTAAGAATAGTTGGACACTGGTGACTAGCGACGAAGAAAACTATAAACTCTCAGACAAATAGTATTTTGCTTTCGTTTATTTAAACGAAACGAAATGGAGCACGAAGAAAAGGATACAAACAACCCGTTTAATATATCTTGAAGAGAAACCAGAGAACTTGAAGAAACCAAACGCCGTATGGTAAACAAAAACTCGATCTGAATTGCAGTGTCTGTAGTCACTCGACTGTGGTCAAATCATTTTAAAGTATTAAACGGTAGGATTCTTGTTGTTTTCAAGTTTTCGCTTAACCTAAACAATATACAGCTTCACGTTTTCGTGCTTTCCCTTTGCTCGTCCAAACCATAAGTCAACTTATAAACTAAAGCTTAACTTAAAACACTACCTTTATAAGCTATACGTAGACGATACTCATGGGCTTTGGCGATTTTTTTTGGCTGTTTTCCAAATTTTCGACTGAAACGTTGTCTGTTTAATCTTCTTTCTGGAATCCGATTCTACTGAACTGTTTTTATCTCAGACTATTATAAATGTAATTTAAATGAGCTGTATGCATAGGGAAGCCAAACTCTTTTGAAACCTCCTAAAAACATATTTTGTACAACAAGAATTTAATAATGAAATCTAAGTTTTGCTTTGATATGTTAAATCAGTTTAGTCATCTTATCCATAAAATTATAAAATTTATCTTGATTTTATATCTGTTTGTTTTAATGTTTTTATATTGGCTGTATATCAGGAGTGCTTATTTTAATCAGGGTGGGTGGGTGGGTGGGGGTGTTTAAAAAAAGCATTTAATAAAAGCGGGCGAGGGATTGTTGCACCCATGTATTTCTAGTATAATTATGTATTCTAATGTGTTTGATTCTATTGTATGCTAGTGTATTTCATTATTCAGGTCATTGAGTTCTTTAGAATTCGCCTAAATCGTGCATGTATGTACAGGGTGTATCAAAAAAAAGGCTACCCTTAGAAAATATAATTAACATTCCTTTCAAATAACCTATTGTATATTGACAGCCCTGTGGTCAGTTGAACCATTTTTAATCGAACTGATATGAATATAATTAACATTTTTATTTCAGTTATGCTCCTTCATACGTTTAGAAGTTATCGTAATTTCCCAGGTGTATACGACCATTTGTTTTTTACGCATCCGTGACTTCAGAGGTGTCCAGGGCTGTCAATATACAATAGGTTATTTGAAAAGAATGTTAATTATATTTTCTAAGGGTAGCCTTTTTTTTGATACACCCTGTATATGTAAACAACCTGTAAACGGCCATAAGAACTGTGAAATCAAGCAAGTTCAAACGCTCTTGGAAGTACTATGCTAGGGGCAAATCAGGATCTTTATGTGCTCACGAAGTAGACTGACTCATGCCGAATGCATTGCGATCTGGAGACTTCGCATCGCCCGTAACGTTGTTGGTCAATTTGGCCAACTTCTAGCACCGGTTTACAAAAATTACTATAGGTGGTGTGCAACCAATCCCTTGAGATTCGAAGGACAAATATATTTTCGCCATGTTGGATGATATTATAATTGCAGATGATGAAAATCTTTTGAAAACGTCAACCAACATGGCGGCAATGACGTAAGATGCAGACCAGCAATGGCTAACGCTATGGATAGTGGCGCTTTTGGTGCAAAAATAAGACGAGCTAGGGAAGTACTTTGTCTTTGAGCTAAGAAAAAGTTTTTTAGTTAGAATTGTTGCTTAGTCCATGCTGTAGTTAGATGGATCTGGAGAAAGAAGAAATATATCACCGTTTAAGCAAAATTTGAATTATTGTGTGCTTTCCCTATTATTTACTGTTGGAAATCTCCATTATTATGGTCGTTAATGCGCATGCGCGCCACCACCATCTTGTCCCAAATTTCTGGCAATGTTGCCGAGATCCAGCAAAGAGGGCCAGCCCTCCAAGGCAAGATCTCGCTAATGACAACCCGAGATCTCCACTAAGAGCTGGGCTGGAAATTTCCCATGCAAACACACTCAAGACGACTGTCCCACTGAGGAGGGTTTAGAAAATCGAAGCTCAGTATACACGGTAAAGTTTGCACTTACCAATATTTTTTGGTCAACTTTTTATTTTACAAGTTGTGTTTGTTCATGTGTTCGTTATAAATTCAAATCGTGTTTCCGAAAACATGACTTCGGGCTTCGTGGGAACATAGTCAATCGAGATATGGTCTGGAAACTCAGCTAAAGACTTCAGTTAAGGTCTATCTTTTTGTTTGCCTTTATGCATTTTTGTGCACGGTGTACGGTCACTGAACACATTGTATAAAACAAAGGATGTGCACGGTGTAAGTACGGTTCAACATAAAATCACAGCTCATTATAGGCGCTTTGAAGTTTGCCGAGTTTCCAGACCATATCTCGATTGACTATGGTGGGTAAGTTGCACAAGTCGGTTAACAAGCCAACGCGAGGTAAATTCCAGCCCTCTTACTAGGGCTAGCCCTACCAAGAGGGGCTCCATATAAACACTCCCTAAGGTCGTTGAAATGTAGCGTCAAAATTCCCGCCACATTGAATTCATAATTATTATTCACTAGACATTTTCAGCGATGTTATTTGGACTATACATGTAGATAGCTGAAAAGGAGATGCAATTCAATTCGACATTTTTCGGTTCACTTCGGCAGTGTACGAAAACTATGAAATTTATATACTGTCGAATTCAAAGCACGTGTTACGTAGCTCTATTCCGTCAAAAATAGACAGTCATTTACTAGCACCGAGGGAAACAGTGTCTTTTGCAGCCCCGAGACCGCCGTTGTTTCCCGAGACCACAGCCGAGACGAAGCCGAGGGCGACAACGAGTGATAACCTTCAGACATTGTTTTGAATGAAGCAAACTTGAAAAATAACAAAGACAAACTGAACCTGACAATCTACTTCCGGTTTTCATACATTTCTCTAGGGAAAAAGTAATTTTGCCGCTGCCATGGGTTACGCCAGAGACATCACGATTTTGGACACCACGCGAGGACCGCTCGCCCAATCAGAAAGCTAGAAAAACGGACTTTGACACTTGATCTATAACAATCCTGATTCCTTTATGCAATTTAAATTATTTAAGAATAAACGTAAGCACGTAAGGGGCGGACCATTACAAAAGTGATTGTCAATAGCTCGCGAAGGATTTTTTTCAGGATTTTTAGTGTGCAATTAAAGAATTTTGTTTGTGCACGAATTTCCCCCCGTTCAAATTGCCTTGGACGAATGTGTTTTTTTACCCCCCCCCCCCCCCCCAATCACTTTTCTAATGGTCCGCCCCTAACTGCGCGCCATTATGAACTTGTGTAATAGACCTTTTCGCCAATAGCGGCGCCATCTTGAGTTCGCAATGCATTATGGTCTATCCAGGGTAGCAAGCTCCATTGAAGGGGCGATTGCGTAGTGTTGAGACACAATGCGGTAATTTTTTGTTGATGAACACTTTCGTGGCAACAATGTCTAAATATAATAATTGTCATATTGGTAAATGCAACAATTCTCGGACGTGTAAGGATAGATTCATGACAAATGTATCCTTATACGTACGAGAATTATTGCTTCTACCAATATGACAACGATCATATCTAGACATTGTTGCCATGAAATTCTTTATCAAGAAAAAATTACCGCATTATGTCTCAACACTACGCAATCGCCCTTTTAATGGAGCTTGATAAGTGAACTTGCAACCCTTGGATAGACCATAATGCCTTGCGGATTCAAGATGGCGCCGCTATTGGTGAAAAAATCTATTCTGGTTGTTTAAGCCTGGTTTCCATATAGTTGTAATTGTTGTAATTCAGTCGCCGACTATCGCCGACTGAATTACAACAATTATGTTTCCATATAGTTGTAATGAGGACTTCTCGGTTTTGACAAGGTTCAGATGAGCTAAGTTTGATATTCAAAAACAAATTGAATGACTAAAACTTTGTTTGTGATCATTTTCACAGTTTATACTAGAAATACATTAATGCAACACCCCCTCGCCCGCTTTTATTAAATGGGTTTTTTGAAACACCCCTCACCCACCCACCCTGATTTAAAATAAGCACTCCTGATATACAACCAATATAAAAACAAACAGATTTTAAAACAAATGATAATCCTAGAGATAATTATAGAATTTACGGATGGATGACTCACTGATTTAATGAAAGTTGAACATATCAAAGCAAAACTTAGATCTGGTTGTAAAAAATATATTGTTTTTATTGGAGGATTCAAAAGGGATAATTAGTTTTAGCAAGCACTTAAATGGCTTATGGCTTCCCTATGTGGCTATGTATAAGTTACATGTTTGCAAAGGCAGAATTAAAAGTTAAAAGCTCAAAATTACATTTATAATAGAGTCTGAGATAAAAACAATTCAGTAGAATCGGATCCCAGAAAGAAGTATTAAACAGACCACGTTTCAGTCGAAAATTTGAAAATACAGCAAAAAAAATCGCAAAAGTCCATGCAAAGTCAATGAATAACTTCAACATAACCTTATAAAGGAAGTGTTTTAAGTTAGCTTTAGTTAAGCTGACTTATGGTTTGGACGAGCAAAGGGAAAGCACGAAAACGTGAAGCTGTATATTGTTTAGATTATTAAGACAACAAGAACCCTACCGTTTATAACTTTAACACTGAGTGACCACAACCACTGCAATTCAGATCGAGTTTTGTTTACCATACGGAGTTTGGTTTCTTCAGGTTTTCTGGTTTCGCTTCAAGATATATTAAACCGACTGTTTGTATCCTTTTCTTCGTTGTTCTCTTTCATTATTTAAGTGGAACAGGCTCCATCGAGGGCTCCATTTCGTTAAACAAAAGCAAAATACTGACAGATTTCATAGTTTTCTTCGTCGCTAATCACCAGTGTCCAACTATTCTTACCGCGTGACACCGTACCAAACATATATATATACAAACAAACAAACAAACAAACAAACAAACAAACAAACAAACAAACAAACAAACAAACAAACAAACAAACAAACAAACAAACAAACAAACAAACAAACAAACAAACAAACAAACAAACAAACAAACAAACAAACAAACAAACAAACAAACAAACAAACAAACAAACAAACAAACAAATAAACTATCTCCCAGATTTGGTCTCCCTCGCTTTTTCTACACGCGTGTAAAATGGACTCCACGCGTGTCGAGATTAGCACCCTCACCGGGCTCCGGGCCTTCGGCCCTACGCCCGGCTCGGGGATAACAATATAACAAGCATTATTTACAAGTTCAGTAACTTCGCCGCTTAAATTTCGTGTTTCGTGAACGTTTGACGACAGTTGCAAACATTTGAGCAGGCGTACGGCATTCAAGTCTTCGAACTAGTCATTTAGTAGTCTTCTTTAACAAAATCGAGGGTTTTTTGAAAGGATTTGGCCAGCTTTTGTAAATAATTTTGTGTTTTACGTTGCAAACATCTAGCAAAAAGTCGCCGACTGTCGGCGATTGATGTTCCCATTAACTGTTGTCGCATCGGCGACTGTTGTAATTGTTGTAGAAGTTGAACCTGATTCAACTTCTGCAACAGTCGCCGACTGTCGCCGATTGGATTACAACAAGCGTTTCCATTAAGTTGTAATTGTTGTAAGACTTGATCGGCGATAGTCGCCGACTGAATTACAACAATTACAACTATATGGAAACCAGGCTTTAGCTACTTTTGATTATATGACGTAAGCCAACCCAGTATTAACATTTGCTCTGGTGAAGGCCTGAGTCAAGAGGTCGAAAGTTCAGCAATGAACAATAAACGTGGTGCTACCACATATATCGTAGATTTCAGCAATGCTCAAGAGAATATTGGGCTGCCAATCTTTTTGTTGTATTCTACTTACTAATTTTTCTTCTTCAGCCTCTCTTCTCTTGGTCTCCAAAAACGCTTTTCGTTCTGCTCTAGCTTTCGCCCTTTCTTCCATAGCTTTAAATAAGACAAGAAACAGCACAAAGTAAAACATGTGTTTACCAACGAGCAACGAGCTATACACGTAAAAAGTTCATACAAATGTCTTGGGTGACATAACCTGTTTTAGCGCGCTGCCTCTCACTGATGAAGTTAGGCCGCTCGACTAGGGATATAGAACTCAAACGGGTGAACACATTAGCTTCATGTTCCGCAAAATGAACACCGACGGTAGTTTCCCCAAGAAGTTAATTTTACGATCTATAGTTCCGTCAAAGGGTGAGCGCCATTGGGTTATCAGCATCTAAATACTGTCTGTCATACGTTATCCTTACTAAATTACTTTTTCGCTTTACCTTTTAACTGTTTTTATGAAAAATATGTGTGGCAAAACACGAATAAAAAAACCAAAACAATTGGCAATTTTTTGAAATAGACCAGTGAAAATTTGGTAAACTGCCGATGTTGTTGGTAACGGAAAACTCACGTTTCGAGCACAGGGAGCACAACTCTGACGCCGGTGGTGTGTTTCTCTGTGTTTATTCATATATTATGAGATGAGAACGCTCATGTAAATTGCACGCGCGGTAATTTGAAACTCGAAACAGCTGCCACGTGAATACGCGTGACGATCACTGAAAGCTGAGACGACAAAACACTGGTGTGCGGCATAGCACGCAGCGCGGGAAACACTCGTCTCAGCTTTCAGTGATCGTCTCAGCTTTCAGTGATCGTAACGCGTACGTATTCACGTGGCAGCCGTTTCGAGTTTCAAATTATATACCGCGCGTGCAATTTACATGAGCGTTCAGCAAGCACCGCGGTCTCATCTCATAATAATAAGGACTTATAGGATCTACGACGCGGCTAACTCGACGACGTGGCCTTAAAAACGTTAAAATACAATGCATATAAGCAGGGCGTCTATAAGATAGGGCGGTGAAACGCCAATCTGACGTACTGAAACATGTGTGATGCACTTTAGGCATGGGGCGAGTGCGGCCAACTGCAAATTTTGATCAAAACAAAAAATCCATGTGAAATTCAAGGAGTTTGATTAAATCTCTTATAATGTTGCAACTATTGACTCGATTGTTGATGTAAGTTTTTTGTTTTGTTATTCATACGTTTTACTGTTCAGATAACATGGTGGAAGGCATTCGTAAGTATAAAACGACTAAAATTTTCAATGTTGAAGCCAAAGCCATTTATGGCTTCCTTGTCTAATTTTGCTCCACGCGTAGAACATTTTAATTATTTCATAACTCAAAAACGAGCCAGAACTTAGCTTTTTTGAAGACATGTCTGGAAGGCATTGAACTTTATTCTGTCAAATTTCATCGCGTAATTTTTTGAGCTTTTTTAGCAATAGTGTGTTGATTGCAGCCTAAAAATTTGGTTACAGTTGAGAAATTTTCCTGGCTCGAATGTTTTGAATATTTACGTATTTGAAAGGTAGTTAAGCGTCTTGTGGTCACTTTTATATTTTAAAATCGACAAAAGAATACATGTTCTTCTTACCGTATGATCATCCTTCGCCAGAAACCAAAATATAAAGAGGAAATGTGAATTCTCTTCCAGCAAGCTTTCGTTTCGTTCATCATAGCGGCTTCCGCAGTTCCAACTCGCACTCGTTTTGTAAAATATTTAATAACTTGCCCTAGCACCAGAACTTAGCAAATCCAGGGACGGTTACTCCATTAATAGATCTATCTTTGGTATAAATACTGTTACTTAATTTTTTGAGCTTTTTTTGCTGCATGCGAACGAACACGTCGCAAAGGAAAAAAATACTTGGCAGACATTTCTAAAGACGCGCGAGGACTGGGGCGAGTAAATAATCCCCCCAATGTGTTCGAATGTTCGGGGGGTCCCGCGCATCACACATACTTCAGGGCACACGGCTCGTTTCCCCGCCCTATCTTATAGACGCCCTGATATACGAGAAGACACGGTAAATTAACTGCCGTATTTCATGTTTAAGCTTGTTTAATGGCTTTAGACGCCCAAGTTCTTGCTAAAACGGCTGCAGTGCCTGAGCTGATGTCAACGTTAAGAAACAGCTCTCACTTCCCAGCGTGTTCGCGTCGTTCTGAAGACGTAAAAATACTGAGACTGGCGTTGTTCCAGAACGAGGACGGTATTGATATATACTCTTGGGATTACAAATTATTCATTCACTTTGTTTTCATTAAAAACTCTTTTGCTTTTAAGCCTGGTTTTCATCATAGTTAATAGAAAATATACATGGTTTGGAAGCTCACAAAAGTCATTGTTTTATGTTTTTGTTCAGGTTTATGGAAATTTTTGCACTTTCATGGTTACTGAACATATTGTGTTTTCTGTATAATGAAGCAATCATCCAATAGCAACGTTTGGCTTCAATCACTCAACCGTACTGTTTAAATATTAATAAACCTAAAACAAAGGATTTGGCACCTTCGTGTACCTTTCAAGATGAATCGTAGCTTGATTGTTAACCGCTTTGAAGTTTACCGGGTTTCCAAACCATGTATATTTGCTATTAACTATGTTTTCATATGTCGCCGATCGTCGGCGATTTGTGATTAAAGCCTAGTTCACACTTGTCGTAAGAATCGCAGCAATGTTATCGTGGCCGATGGCATAGAGTGCTGTCAGTCTAGACTGTGTGATTTGCATATATACAGCAGTCAAGACACAATAGAATAATAGAATAATATTGTATTGTGTCTTGACTGCTGTATATATGCAAATCACGCAGTCTAGACTGGCATGCAGCACTCAAAGACATCGGCCAGCATAACATTGCTGCGATTCTTACGACAAGTGAGAACAGGCTTTAGATGCATGTAAAAAACGGGAAGTGCAGCAGCATGTTAAGTAATAAAGAACAATACAGAAAAGCAGTGCTTTTATTCTTTTACTTAACATGCATCTAAATCACAAATCGCCGACGATCGGCGACATATGAAAACCAGGCTTTAAGGCGCGTCATCCAGCTTGCCGCGTCGGGGATCTTATTAAAGTCCCTAATATATGAATATATATATATATATATATATATATATATATATATAAAACACAGAGAAACACGCCACAGGCGTCAGAGTTGGGCTCCCTGTGTTTCGAGCGGAGCCCTTCATCCACGTTTCACTCTGATGAAGAGCTCCGCTCGAAACGTCAGTTTTCCGGTACCAAACCCCCGGCAGTTTACCACATTTTCACTTTGCTCTATCCAAAACACTGCCCACGTAGCACTCTAGTTATCTACTAATTATTTGAAATGTCTATAAAAATATGCTTGGATATCTTTCCCATTATTTGAGGACAAAAGTATGATTGCCTTGCAGGGGCGTTTACAACAAACTTTAAATTGTCTATGTAGTAAAAAAAAAACTCGTTTGCAATTCTTTTTCTTTTGATGAAGAAAAGAACATGACAGGAGCATTCACCAAAAAATTCAAGAGAATCCGACGTATAGTCTTCGAGTTGTGAACTCTCAAAGTTTGCCATGGCTATTTCATTTCTGGAGAAATTTTGGCTCTCGTACGAACAATTAATGCCTCATAACGTTCGCAGGACAAATATGATTAAGAACAATGGACTTTAGTATTAATGATCTATCTGCATACGTCATTTAAAGTGTCTATGAAGTGAAAAATACGTTGGCATTTTTGTTGTTTTATTGTACAGAGGAGCATGACAGGAGCACTCGCTGAAAATTTCAAGAGAATCTGATGCGTAGTTTTCGCGCTATCAACTCTCAAAATTTGCCGTGGATAGTTTGTTTTGGGGAAATTTGCGCTTTTTGGTAACATTGCCTTATGACGTACGCAGATTGATCATTAATAGTGAAATCTATTGTTCTTATGCATAGTTGTCCATCTGCGTACGTCATAAGCATTGTTTCCGAAAGCCCAATTTTCTCCAAGAACGAACTAGCCATGGCAAAAATTTGAGAGTTAATAGCGCGAAAACTATAAAAATTTTCTTTTCCTTGCTCCTGCCATGCTCCTCTGTACAATAAATCAACAAAAATGCCAACGAATTTTTCATTTCATAGACACTTCAAAGGCACTGTTATACAGAGAAGCCCAAATTTCTCCAAATTAATCTAGCCATGGCAAACCTTGAGAGTTCATAACTCGAGAACTATACACAGGATTCACCTGAATTTTTCAGTGAATGCTAAAAAAACACTTCTAAAGGGACTGTTTATATATGGAAGGCGGGACGGGACGTTTGCCGGGACGGGACGTTTTTCAACTCGGGTTTACATGAGAATGTTTCTACCGGGACGATTTTACCCTGGAATACCCTCCCGTTCAACAAGCATCTCTAGTTCGTGTTGGACATGTTCGGTATTTCGCTTTTCTTAAGAAAACTAAGCTATTTCGTCGGATAAACTGTACGTATGTTGCAGTCAGATGAATTATCTTTCTTCCAGTATATTTGAAGCTACTACAGTGGCTTATTTCTCGAGTAAACATTCGGAGAAGACATTATAATACATGCATGCGAAAAAAAATTTCAAAATAGCGGCCGCTATTATGATTTGGACATGTTCGGTATTTCTCTTTTTTTAGGAAAATTAAGCTATTTGGTCGGATAAACTAACTTTACGTATGTTGTAGCAAGGTGAATTATCTTTCTGCCAATATATTTTATAACTTCTACAGTGGATTATTTCTTGAGAAAACATTCGGAGTAGACGGAGTAGGCAAACTTTGTAAGAACTTTCAGTCAGAATTTTTGCCAAGTCAGCATAATATCGTCCTGGCAAACGTCCCGGCAAAGCGGGACGGAGTGTTTACATGAGAAAAATTGTCTTGCATTTGCCGGGATCCTGGGTGAGCGAACTGGGATCTCGATTTGCCGGGACGGGACGAAAAACGTCCCGGGAAAATTCTTTCCAATATAAACGGAACGGGACAAATAAGAGATATATACATGCATGACGGGATCCCGGCAAACGTCTCGTCCCGCTTCCCATGTAAACAGCCCCTAAATAAGATCAAAATTGAGATAGACAATTTTGGCGTCTTACTGCCTCTTTAACATTAGTCAGGTTAAGTTGGGCTTCCGATGCGAGTACCAATACTGAATACGGTCCTGATCATGCGCAGTAGATCATTTAATGACGGCGTATAAGATTTCGGTAGTCAACACTTCCGAAGTAGAACGAATTTTGGAAGTCAGTTTGATGGGATGATGCAGACCGAATATGAGATCCGGTCGCTCTAATTTTCTTAGCTCAAGGCTCAAACAAACAAACGGATTTTTCTCTTGAAATTTCAATTTGCTTATCACTTATGTAATTGAATAATCAGCAGTAGATACACGCACGCCCCGGCGTACCTATTTCTTAACTTACCTAAATGCAATGGTTTAGTGGGCAGTTTCCTAGACGTCGCATTTGATTGTTTGCTAATAGAAGAAACAGCAGACCGAGTGCTCTGTAGAGTTTCCTTGCCTCCACCAGCTAGATAGAGTTGTTTTGTGTTTGCACTTGGCAGTCTACCGCCGTCACTGGTAACGGTGTTTATGTTTAGTTCAGTTGCAATGCTCTTGTCTTGTTTATTTCCAGTATTATTTAAAGGTACGTTTTGAGGTTGGACCCGACTGTTCACAGCGTCGACTTCACGCGTATCCTTGTAGGGACGAGCGTGCTCTTCCGTCCGAGACGTAGATCGGGGACTAGTCCTTACTCTTCTCGCTTCTGAGTTAGCTGTTTCTGCAACTGGCTGCGGTTTTCTTGTTAATTTCTGTTTCTTCATGTCTCGTAGAATTTCGTGAGGCCACGCTTGTCTAGGCACGTTTCCTTTCACGTTTCCAGTCCTCTGGTTGTTTCCGCTCGGCGCAACAGAATTTCGACTATCCTTCGCATTCTCGTATTTTGCTTCCAGTTTGAATGGCTGTAAGAAGATTTCCTCCTGTTTAACAAAAACGATTAACAATTAATACACAAGGTTGATAAGAATGTCTTGAGTTGTTGGTGGCAAGTAAACGCAGAGCTATTCTATTATCTAAAGTCATTTGGTTGGTTGGTAGGTAGGTAGGTAGGTAGGTAGGTAGGTAGGTAGGTAGGTAGGTAGGTAGGTAGGCAGGTAGGTTGGTTGGTTGGTTGGTTGGTTGGTTGGTTGGTTGGTTGGTTGGTTGGTTGGTTGGTTGGTTGGTTGGTTTCGTCCTTCCGTCCGTCCGTTGGTTCCAGCCATTCACCCATCCATCCATCCATTCACTAGGCTCGATTTCCAGCCGTATCTCGGGCCCCGCGGTTATTTACCTCCCCTAAAATTACGGCTAGACTCGTCAGCTTGTCCATTGTCAATTTGCACCAATCACAAATGTGCCTGCACATTTTCAGCAGGCACATATTATTGGGATGATTAGGATTATTGCACGAATTATCCCGTAAGTTCAAAATGGCGAACAATACTGCTGATGAGCGAGGCATGAGATCGCATTTTAGAAACGTTTAAGATTGATTGTTTAAAATATTTACAACAGGAAGCTCTAGAGAAATTGGCAAAGATATGTTTGTCTTTCAGCCTACAGGATCGGGGAGTCACTTATATTTCAGACACTCTGGAAAAGTGTCGACTCTGGAGTTCCACAAGGATCTATTATTGTCCCCATCATGTTCCTTATTTACATAAATGATATTGGTTCTGATCTATCCCCTGATACCCTATTACCATTATATGCTGATGATGCTAAATGTAGTAGAGTTATTGAGAATGCTGGTGACTGTTGTATACTACAAGAGGATATAAACTCGACATCTCAATGGAGTAAGGTATGGGACATGGATTTCAATTTGGAGAAATGTAAATCTCTTTGTATAACTAAGAAAAGAAATCCTATTACAACTGTCTACAAGCTCGGGGGTGAAGATATTACAATAACCAAAGAAGAAAAAGATTTGGGCTTGTTGGTAAACCATAAGCTATCTTGGCACAATCACGTGTTAAACAAAGTTAACACTGCAAACAAAGTTCTACGGTTAATTAAACGAACTTGTGGAAAACAAACCCATCCCAATGTTATACTGAAGTTATATATTCATCTTGTGAGACCACATCTTGAATATGCAAGTGAAGTCTGGTCACCACACCAAACATACTTGAATAAGTCTTCTGTAAGGTTACGCGTTACAAACAGTTTTTTTCTTCTTTTCCAAACAATACCGACCAGTGGCGTGGTGGCAAGTTTCAGGCTGGGGTGGCCAGGTTAGATTTGGCGCTCCCCCCCCCCCCCCCCCCCCCCAAAAAAAAGAGAAAAAACCCCAAAACATCACTGTATTTGATAAATGATCACATTTTTTGTTTTAAAATAACTCAAGTAGCAATATGTAATATTACAACAAACAACGGGTTCTCTCAAAGGCGACGCTAATGCGAGCGCCGAAGTAGTGCCAAACGTCTAGGGGGGGGGGGGGGGTTCCGGGGGCATGCTCCCGCGGAAAATTTTCAAATCTAGAGTCTCTGATATGCCATTTCCTGCCATTTTGGAGTGAGATTTTACAGAATTCTGAAGATTATAAAACTTCATAGAAAACACAAAAGATTACAGATTTCAGATCTTTATATCTCACCATTGAAGACCTAGCTATATACAAAGAAATAGGTTTATTACTCGGGTTACCTATGGTAGCCGAGTCTAGGTTTCGGTGGCGTTTCTTTTTTTTTTTTTTTTTTCTGGTCGACAAATTGCAATTATTACGTCATCCCGATAGGCTTTGCGAAACCACGCGGTGTGCTCCTCGATTTACAACTGCGTTAATGTTAAATATGCTCACTACGCTTACAACTGCAGACATTGATGACAGTATTCTACACTATAAAAAGATGGTGAGCTATTTTATAAATTTCGATCTGGGTTAATAATATTCCGCCGTTTCGATCAAGACATGCTGTGTTGACATTTCGTGTTGAAGAGACTCAAGTTTTAATACGCTAAAAGGGAAAACTTTAAATGTATTGAGGTAATGTTAATATTTGTATCAGTAATTTGCTTTGTTATTGCCTGGATTATGTATTATTGTTATGTTAACAAAGTTTAATTGCCAAACAAACTCGATGTGATTCTTGAGTGTGTGCATAGTTTTAATAGTTCCTCGGTACGTTCGCTTGTTGTCGATCGTCTAGCAAATAATGCAAAAAATACTGATAAACAACCATGTCGAACTGTTTTGCACGTCTAGATTACCGCCGTGAAGTTAGCTGCCGGTTCGCCGCTCGGCCGCTGCACCAATGTTTTGCCGGTCTTTTAGCTCGTTCAATCCAGCTTTTTCACACTAACGGCTGGCGAACTGGTAGCTAACTTACCCGGGTTGTCTAATCTACCGAATCTAGCACTGTAGGTTATTTTGTACTTTTTAACAAACACTTAATATGTGCAGGCTGTTGCACTGTTTCGTGCATAGGCTATGCCAAGCTGCATTGCTATGAGTAGCCCGAGTGAACGCCTAAGCAGGCGTCTTGTTTTGTTAAGTTTTGGCGCCCTTGCTACTTTTGGCGCCCCTTCTGCAACCCCAGCTGGGGGGGCCTTGCCCCCCCCCCCCCCCCCCACGTCACTGATACCGACAAACAAATACCGACAGCATCACCCACGAACAACACCCACCTCCCCGGCAACACCCACTACAGATTCCACACATACAGCAATCGTGACATAATGAAATGGGCACATAAATATAGGCGGGCCTGACAGGAACCTTTCACTTGACTCTGGAGATGACCGTCGCTGAGGCCGTTGAAACGTCAGTCACTACCACTACAAACAGTCTTTCCCAAGACTACTCTAACCTAGCTAAACGAGAAACTTTCTCAAAGATGTTATAATACACCTATTCCTAGGTTCAAACCATTTACTTTAATACTTTAACTCTTTCTTGTCCGAATTGGTCTTTAGTATTTTATTCTGGCTAACGCCAGACGATTTTATTCACCTCTGGGGAAGCCCCCGGACAGGAATGAGTTATAAACTATCTCTTTAACTCTTTCTTGTCCGAATTGGTCTTTAGTATTTTATTCTGGCTAACGCCAGACGATTTTATTCACCTCCGGGGAAGCCCCCGGACAGGAATGAGTTAAATATGAAAGCTCGTCCTACCACTTCATCTGCGTGAGAGTGATCAACATCATGGCCACCAATACATCCAGTTGTTTCTTCTTCTGATCTTTTCTGCCATAGTTGTCCAGACGAAGCAGCCTTTAAAAGAGTAGCCATTTTGTTAGCTCTATCACGATGCTGCTCTTTCTGTTTTCTCTCCTGTTTTTCTTTCCAGACCCAGGACACCCAAGCCGTTAAACAACGTTGGAAGATTAACTGGCGGTAAAACCTGTCAGCAAGAGCTTCTTTTCTGAGAAATAAAAATTGAAGAACAAATGAAAGACATGTATAAAACGTTCACTTGTCAATCTGCCGTTACGGGTGTAAATATGCATCAAAGGCTACGATTACATACGCATCGTCATTACATGCATGACTTATCTGCATGCAAGGTAAGACCTCAAATAAGACTTTGAAGAAAAACAGATATTTCAAGTACAGGAATAATGAACAGCGAGCAGTCCGTTAATTACACTTTGAAGCCTGAAGACGGGTCGTTTCGAGCCTTCGCTCGAAACGTTAGACTCCTACGTTCTCTGTTTCGGCAGTATATCTAACCTTACTATATTTCGATTGTTGTTTCTACACTGCCTACGCAGCACGCTACTTTTATTACACGATTTTATTCAGGAACAGGTCCAGGCCTCAAAGTATTAACAAGCGGACTTAATACTTCATTTCAAATCTACTATGTGTTAATTGCGATTAAAAGAAAATATATTATTATATTTATAAATGTATATAGTAGTTACAGAATAAAGTAAATAGACACGCGGAATATTACAAGACTTATGAAAAGCAATGAGCTTTCCGAAATTCAAGCAACATTCAAAAGGCCTTTTCAAATGAGACGAGCTTTTTGGGAGGTAGGGTTATCCCCATCTCCCGAGATAACTCAATGTTAATTCAATTTCCATGTTTAGGAAGTACACATGAGACCGAGGTAACTCGGTTGGGGCATAGGGATAACTCGGTCTGGGCGATGGGATAACCCTAGGCCCAGAGTTATTCATCTCGGGGGTAGAGTCAACTTTTGTATAATTACGTACGCGTACATCCAAATTACCCAGGATAACTCGAAGTGAAGCGTTCACATGAAGGTAAGGTTATCTCTGAGGCTCTTGGTAGCGTTTTATCATGTGAAACAGGGCCAACTTTGATTCTAGCCCCCAAGTTATCCCTAACCCCCCCCCCCCCCAAAGTGCTTATATCGCTGCAGTACATGAACATGCATGAAAACCCATTCTATGTTTCTTCTACAAAATAACAAGAAAAGAAAAGCGGGAAATTATTTGTTGTTGAACAATTGCACGAAAGCACGGGTAAATTCCGCGTTTATATACTCTTATATAAACATATAAACACGGCTGAAGGGCCAAGCTGAGCGTGCGTAAGAAGAGTTTTATTGCATAACGCAAGATGTACCTGTGCCTTTCTTTCATTTCCTCGGTCAACGCTTTCGCCTCTCGATCGCTTCTTGAACGCCTAATGTAAGTCTTCCACGCATTCCAAGTGCGCAATTTGTGCCTCCAGTCGGACAACGCACGAGCTTTACCGATCTTTAGCCGCTTGTTCACGATTATCGCATACCACGACGAGAAGCATTTATGAAGCAACTATAAAATAAAATAAAAAAGCTTTGCAATTATGGCTTATGGTTACAAATTACCTCGTAACACTGACATACTTGGAGCCAGTTCACATAAGACCGAGTAATCTTGGGGGAAAAACGCAAGAAACCAGTTTATCAAATACCGAGTTATCCTTATGCCTCAAAATAACTCTATATAGCGTCATGAGAACGCTTTCGACACGAGATAGAGCCTGTTCACATGAGACCGGGTTGTTTCGGGGCGTAGGGATAACTCGGGGTTACCCTGTCTCACATGATAAAACGCAACTACCGAGTTGTCCCTGGCCACCGAGATAACCCTATCAAGAAAAGGACACTGACGTCGTCAGTAAAAGTACTTTCACGTGAACAAAAGAACACGCCAGTAACGTCAACAATAGGCGAATTTCAGGGTGTTGCGCACGCATCGTTGTGCAAAGGAATTGGCGGGCTCTTGGCGGGCTCCGCACAAAGTAAGCAATAACAAACAGACTTGCTAGCGAGCCAACAACAGCAGAATAACAGTGTTAAACATCCAGAAACTGTATCTATACTTTGTTTATCTTCAACAGTATATTTACTTTGAGTGGAGCTTGCCAGCTTTTTTGAAAAATGATGCGCGCGCAACACCCTGAAACCCGCCTATTAAACGGCTGGACGCAAATGGCACGTGAACAAGAATAGTGCGTATAAATTAGAATGTTTTTTACAATGTACGCATGCGTACTTATACAAAAGTTGACCCTAACCCCCGAGATAACGCGGGTGAAAGCGTCCACATGGAGGAGTGGTTAACGCTGGCCCTAGGGTTACCCTATCGCTCAGACAGAGTTATCCCTATCCCTCGAGTTATCTCGGTCTCATGTGAACGGTTTACTTTTTTAACATAGAAATAAACTAACACTGAGATATATCGGGGGATAGGGATAACCCTACCCCCCGAGATAACTCGCCTAATGTGAACAAGCCCTTACCCAGAAAAAAATTCCATCAATTTGTTTATGAATGAGCAAATAAAAGGCCATGCACCACTTCGAAAGGCAAAGAAGGTGAATAAGAATATAACATTTTTAGGTGCTTCATATTCAAGACCGCTAACCATTGAAGAGAGGTATGTTATTATTGATCAGTGTTATGAGGGGCATGATATTTTAAGTAATGCAGAGTTTTTTACCAAAGCTGTGGTAAATGGGAATGTATTTCACTGTGCCAATTACAGAAGACTTTCACGAAGAAAAAATTACATTATTGGGACAAACACAAATTTAACATTCGAACTTGTTGTGTTTGCTATAATCCACTTCCTACAAACTGATGATGTTTGTAGCATTGTCTTTGGACGGCAAGTTAAACTTGCAAACGCATTGGTACATTCAGAACCTGGGTGTGGCATTTTGTGCACACATATTAGAAAGATTGTGGAAACTTGCCCTGTTTTGAAAATCGTGGAGTTGGAGAATATTCAAGACAAGTTTGCAGTCATTGAAACTGATAACCAGCAGGAGCAGTTTTACTGTAAGTTGCCCAACATTATTGACAGAGAGTGAATGATTTAGATAGGACATTATTAAAGTACATGTACTATATAAATAATATACATATAAACATATTAACAGAAGAGCATGGTTACATCTGATACTCTACAAACTGAACTACAGGTCAAGTGGGAGCTGGTGGTCTATTGGCCGTATTCATTGAGAATTTTGGACTATAGGTATCAAAGAAACTAGTATCTGTTTAAAAGTATCAAGTATCACAAGTACACTTGACCTGCAGCTCAGTTGGTAGAGCACCGAGCTAATTAACCGAAGGTAGTGAGTCACAACCGGTCAAAGTACTACAGTTGTCAGAATTTTTATGTCACCATATTGTCCACCTGGTGATACTTTTAAAAAATATTCATCATTATTATGTACTAATTAGTAGTTTGCTTTCTTAGAAATGAGTATTTACTGTACTATGCACCATTGTGATATTAGTGCTGTATTGAGTGAAGTAAAAAAGAAATATAGTGTATATTATATTGTGAAATTCATTACTAATTCATGAGTTTTGCAGCCAATCCAATTTCAGAAATACGTCACATGTATACCCCTGTAAACCCTATACAAACTAAAACCAATGATGCTAATTAGTTACAACCACTAGTGGATGTATACTCTTCTGATACAACCACTAGTGCTTGTAACTAATTAGCATCTCAATATCCCAAAGGGATTTTTACTATTTATTCATTTCACAAGTTGTTTACAACACTCGCGTCCTTGTTGTATTGAATATATAATCACTCGCCTTCGGCTCGTGATTGTATATTCAATACAACACGGCCACTCGTGTTGTAAACATTACTTATATTATAAGGTTGGGTGTGCAGTAATATACATGTATGTAGTAGTATATTTTTAGAATTATAGTTCTTAACATTTGAGACAACTAAATGCATCTATTTTTCATATTGAAAAATAATTGGCTGTTGTATTTGTATTTATTCATGTTGTATGTATTTATAATATAAATAAGTTTTGTGGAAACACCACGTAAAATATTTCTTTGCTAAGTTTCTTTGTATGTATTTGTTATATATAATTATAATTAGCTAAATTGCCCCTTTCAATTACCTTAAATTACACCTAATAATCTGTTTGCAGCTTTACAAAGTTGCATATTATACGTGAATCATGTGAAATTCTATCCAAGAGACAAATCACTTATGTAAAATTTCTGCTCATAGTAAATTTCACATAACGCCACATGCTTTCACATAAATTACATATGTGAAATCATGTGAAATTCTATCACATGGTAAATTTCACATGATACCACATGCTTTCACATAAATCACATATGTGAAATTCTATCACATGATAAATTTCACATGATACCACATGCTTTCACATAAATCACATATATGAAATCACGTGAAATTCTATCACATGGTAAATTTCACATGATACCACATGCTTTCACATAAATCACATATGTGAAATTCTATCACATGATAAATTTCACATGATACCACATGCTTTCACATAAATCACACATGTGAAATTCTATCACATGGTAAATTTCACATGATATCACATGAGTTCACATAAATTCATACGAAATCACATGAAATCACACGTGTGAACTCATGTGGAATTTTCATAAGGGTCTGGCGATGGCTGCACGAGTATGACGTAAGTGAGGTCCAAGACACTCACTCACTCACTCACTCACTCACTCACTCACTCACTCACTCACTCACTCACTCACTCACTCACTCACTCACTCACTCACTCACTCACTCACTCACTCACTCACTCACTCACTCACTCACTCACTCACTCACTCACTCGCGCCAACATAGTGACTCCCGCTGACAGGTCAGCGGTAGTCACAAAAAGTAATATATCTTTGTTATTATCAAACCAAAATAATTCGAGGGAAACATGTACATGTGCTTGTGTTTCGCCCAGAACATTAAACATGCAGATTTTCAATTGATTATATTTGACAATAGCAAAGATACACAACGTTTTTCGATAACTCATTATGCACTTGTGACGTCGCAACATGTGACATTTACATCAAACAAACTGAAATATTACAACAACTGAAATAATACAAACTGAAATAATACAACAAAGCAAGGAAACGAAAAACTGCAAAAGATGTTACTCTATCTTTTAAGTGTTCTTTCAAATAAGACAAACTTAATTTTCGTTTCATAGGCACTTTAACGAAGGAATACCCTGCGAGTCAGAGCCCCTTTCCGACCTACGCAAGCTTCGGGGGAAAGTGGGCTCTGCTCTGCCAACAAACTTGATCTTCGCCCCAAGTTTGGGGCGAGTCAGTCAGGTTTTAAACTGGTCAAACAAGTTCTCGTTTACGAACACGCGTAAGCAGGAAAATGGGAAGTGACGCGTTCGAGCCTGGGCCCCAAATAGTATCTTAGCAACCGTTCACGCATGCTCAAAAAGAAATATCGAGTTTGTTGGCAGAGCCCACTTTCCCCCGAAGCCTGCGTAGGTCGGAAAGGGGCTCTGACTCGCAGGGTAACGAAGACCTTAATAAAAACAAATACAATAATACCTTAAGGTTTTCTTGTTCCTTCCTCGCTTCATCTTCTTCCATTTGTTTCAGCAACATTCTTTTCATTTCCTCCTTGGCTTCATACTCTCGCTTTAAATGATTTTCTTTTTGTTTCTGTTGTTTGACGACTTCTTGTTTCGCTAGCTTGTTGGCATTTTCTTCATTTTCCTTCGCTCTAATAAAACATTAAGACAGCTTTTTAGCAATTTTTGATCTGGCTTTCTCAAAAACTCTACCCAGAGAACTTGCACAAAAGGGATGACTATGGTGTATTAACAATAGACTGCCTTCACATGGTTACGTTCACACGAGTCCGTCATAACCTAACGACGCTTTGAAGGTGTTCACAGTATTTCAGAGCTGCGTGATGTTTAAATAGCCATGTCTCGTCAAAAGTAAATGGAAATGCAAAGAAGTATTATCCCACCAAAGTGTATAGTACATTATAGGTTTACAATTTTTGTCTTTCTGTTAGGAACTCTCCTTATTGAATTAATCTTCTCCTATTTACCCTGGCTAGTCATTGTAATGATGTGATAATTGTTCAAACATTAGCAGAAGCTTTCCAAAGTCGGAAAGGAAAGTTTTCCATCGCTGAAAAATACACAGCTAGCCGTTTGGTTAGGAACTGAAAATTTAGGAACTGGGTACTTATGCGGAGTGAAAAGTGCCAGATCTTACGTTCACACGACACCGCCAAAGGCTGTTTAGTGTTTACTTTTGAACCCAAAGTTGTGATAGCGTGGAGTTCGTTAATACAGCCTCTAGCGTAACATGTCAACAAGAGAGCGTAGAGTTAAGAGAGGGAATGTATAGTAGTGGGTGTAGTTCTATCCTAATTCTTCATGATACTCCCCACGATTATCCAGGATACATGTAAATGTCATGAACAAACATATATCTAATGTTGTTCTTGAATTTAACCAAAGCTATCGTTTCCATCCTTTGGATAAACTTTGCAGAGTGGATCTATTGCAATTCAAATTTTCATGAATAAATTATACTCTATCTGAAATAATCGAGTTCTTAAACCGGCCAATCAGATTATAGAATCGACCAGCCGATGCCAGGGCCATTTTCACCGACCTCCCAACGTGGAGGCAAAATGCCCTGGATACGAGGTTGGATTTGCATAAAATAAAGATTTTTCCGTCTACACAGAAGAGGCTTAGAGACAGAATTTTATGAAATTCTTACGACAGAGAAACAAACAAACAAACAAACAAACAAACAAACAAACAAACAAACAAACAAACAAACAAACAAACAAACAAACAAACAAACAAACCGAACCGAACCGAACCGAACCGAACCGAACCGAACCGAACCGAACCGAACCGAACCGAACCGAACCGAACCGAACCGAACCGAACCGAACCGAACCGAACCGAACCGAACCGAACCGAAACGAACCGAACCGAAACGAACCGAAACGAACCGAAACGAACCGAAACGAACCGAAACGAACCGAAACGAACCGAAACGAACCGAAACGAACCGAAACGAACCGAAACGAACCGAAACGAACCGAAACGAACCGAAACGAACCGAAACGAACCGAAACGAACCGAAACGAACCGAAACGAACCGAAACGAACCGAAACGAACCGAAACGAACCGAAACGAACCGAAACGAACCGAAACGAACCGAAACGAACCGAAACGAACCGAAACGAACCGAAACGAACCGAAACGAACCGAAACGAACCGAAACGAACCGAAACGAACCGAAACGAACCGAAACGAACCGAAACGAACCGAAACGAACCGAAACGAACCGAAACGAACCGAAACGAACCGAAACGAACCGAAACGAACCGAAACGAACCGAAACGAACCGAAACGAACCGAAACGAACCGAAACGAACCGAAACGAACCGAAACGAACCGAAACGAACCGAAACGAACCGAAACGAACCGAAACGAACCGAAACGAACCGAAACGAACCGAAACGAAACGAAACGAAACGAAACGAAACGAAACGAAACGAAACGAAACGAAACGAACCGAACCGAACCAAACAAACAAACAAACAAACAAACAAACAAACAAACAAACAAACAAACAAACAAACAAACAAACACATAGGCAGTCAGACCGCTAGACAGACAGACAGACAGACAGACAGACAGACAGACAGACAGACAGACAGACAGACAGACAGACCGACCGACCGACCGACCGACCGACCGACCGACCGACCGACCGACCGACCGACCGACCGACCGACCGACCGACCGACCGACCGACCGACCGACCGACCGACCGACCGACCGACCGAGATGAAAACATTATCTCCTGAGAGAGATCCTAAAGAATTACAAATATTTCATTTCATAATCACTTTAAGGTTACATTAGATGATGAGGGTATGTTTTGGGAGATTGACTAGTGCACTGCGAATTTTAGCGTTATGTATCTCAAATTTCCAGTCAAGAAAGACAAATAATTGCTGATTGTGAAAATATAAATTTGATGAGTATTCATTTCAAACTTTCCCTAATTTTAACGAGTTAACGAAAACACACTCTAGGAAAATTCAAAAAATAAATTTACCATTTAACTAAAAAATTTTCCTACATGCCATATTTTCAATCTTGAATAATAATCGCACAAAACCGTGTGCGCTTGTTTTATACTTTTTAGTGGTTATTTAGATACACGGCATTCTTTTCAGATCTGCGTTGGCTAAAACGACAAAGAGACCAAAATTCACGTTTAAAAAAAAGTATTGTAAAATCATATGGCGCCCGACTAACTCAGAATAGTCCATAACAAAAGTAATACTGTAACAAAATTTGGAAAAAAATATGGTAAAACCCGAGATTTAAAAATTCAGTTTTGTCCACCAATTTTGTGGAAAAATCCGTGATGGAGAACTCGTTATAAACGAGGGAAGTTTAAAATAAATTCTCACTAAATTTAGATTTCCATAATCAGCAGGGAAATTCCATGCTAATGGTGACATTCATAAAGTTGTCAGGAACTTTAAAATAACAAGTTATTTTGATAGCATACATATTCAGGGCCAATAGGAAAGTCAATTTGGATCGAATACTGCCATTGATTGCTTCTGTGCTCTGTTCAATCATTTGTTATCTCAGTTGCCAATATTTTAATCCTCCAGAGAGAAATAATCACCTACTATTTTCTCCTAGATGTTCATTCAATTATTTTCACAAGGTGGTGTGAAATATCTGCCCAAGTCATAGACTCTTTGATAAAAAGAATTGTAATCTTAAATTATAATTACTACAGGCATTAATTTTAATATGTCTGAGAGGCAATTAAACACGTTTATGGACTGGTTTATAACGAACACTTATGATGTAACATGAGTCACGTAACATGAGTCACAGACATTATGTAACTGTTCTACCTATTGTCATTTAAAATTCAACATTATAAGTCTCTAAATTCAAGATAGATTCTGTTTTCTCCCACTTATAATTTCCGAAGAAAGTTCAGAAGAAGTTAAGTTAATTTTAGGTGATGTCACTTCGGTGTAACATGAGTCACACACCACTCTATTGTCCTAATTAGTGGCATTGTACAATTAAATATTCCATCCTCACCATGATTCAATACCTTAGGACCTTAGGTGTCTACAGACAATAGTTGAAGTGTTAAAATAAATAAATCATTAAACTAGCTCGGAATTGATCCATTGTTTTTGTTCAAAATGTAACATGAGTCACCATGGAATTGCCCAGCAACCATTTAGCTTCCTTGACTGAAAATTTGAGATATATAGCCCTAAAATTGGTGCACAATGGCCAATTTCCCAAAACAATGAAAAATATGCTTTCACCATCTAATGTAAACCTTAAAGGGATATGGCAATAAAAATTATTTTTGTCTAATTTGTAAGAACATCAAGAATAGTTATGAAGTGCGTTTACAAATTTTCATTAGATTTTTTATTTTTTAAGAAATTCGGCATTATTTGCGTACGAATACGCTCGCCATCCGCCATTTTGGATATGCATATCTATCGTCAGATATGCATGACGTCACAAGCAGGGTAAAATTTGTCTAAACATTTCTTAATTTCCTAGGTATTTTAATGCAAAATCTTAAGTATTTTGATCTGATATATTTCAAATTGAAACTCTAACAATGTAAAAGAATTTTAGCTGACATTTCGCTACTGACTGCAATTTTTACAATGTTTACCCTGCTTGTGACGTCACTTAATTAGATCTAATTGTGAAACAAGATGGCGGATGGCTTGTGTTTTTGTTCGCAAATATCTGAAAAAGTAAGCCAGCTAATGAAAATCTGTAAACGTACTTTCTAACTTTTCTACATATTCTTACAAATTGGACAAAATTAATTTTTATTGCCATATCCCTTTAATATACCTGTTTCGTTGTTTAGTTCTCAGCGTGTTCTCTTCTTGCAGAACTTTTCTGATTTTCACCATTTCTCTTCGGATATCTTCCTCTTCTCGTTTTGTTTTATTTTGATGTTCTTTCTCTTCCCGCTGCAACTGCTTGCGAGCCTCTTGCTCCACCATTTTTCGAGTCATCTTCTTTAGGTGAGCTTTTTCCCAAGCAACTTTTCTCTCTTTGGCTTTTTCCTTGACCTATATATATACAAAATTTATTATGAAAAACCCTATGAAATACCATATGATATGCCTAAAGGCTGATTTCCAGTCAGTGGAATATTGCGAGCGGGCGGAATTTTTCTTTGTCTTGTGAGCATTCGAGCGGAACTAATCTAATTCAGAGCACACAAGACAAAGAGAAATTCCGCCCGCTCGCAAAATTCCACTGACTGGAAATCAGCCTTAAGAAACGAAAATTACGTTTGTCTTATTTGAAAGAACACTTAAAATGACAGAGTAACATCTTTTCCAGTTTTTCGTTTCCTTGCTTCGTTCTTGAGATATTTCAGATTGTTTGATATTAATGACTTATTGGAAAAGATTATGTATCTTTGCTATTATTACGCTAAATTAATTCGAAGAAAGCATGCGGGTGTGTTTCCCCACAACATTAAGCATGTAAATTTTCAAGTGATTATATTAGATGATTGCAAAGATATAACTTTTTTCGGTAACTTGTTAATATGCACATGCATATGTGACGTCAAAATGTTTAAAGTGCTTATATCACTTGTGGGGTTTTAACGTATTTGAATAGAGCAAAAAAAGTTAGTTAATAAGTTATTTTGCGTTTTTGATTTACTTTAATAGTTTCTGAGATATAAGCCTTTAAACATGCCAATTTCGGCTTTTCGCCAAAAATTTCCGTCGTTCATTTTTAAGCACAGGGGCCTGGGACTCAGGAACCTAAGCAGACCGTCTTCTTAGTTGGAACACTCGTGCGTTTTTCAGTCAAATATGTTTTTGTGAGTCAATAAGCCGAAACGTAGTTGTTTCGGATTGACACGTTCCTGAGTCCCAGGCCCCCAAGGTGTTAAAATGAACGACGGAAATGTTTGAGAATTGGCATGTTTAGAAGCCAGCCAATATGTCAGGAGCTATTCGACTAAATCAAAAACGGCAAAATAACTTATTAACTGATTTTTTCTGCTCTATTTAAATATAAAACCCCACAAGTGATATAAGCACTTTAATGTACATTTCAAACTGAAATATCTCAACAGCGAAGCAAGGAAACGAAAAACAGCAAAAGATGTTACTCTGTAAATTCTAAGGATTTGGGTGAAGGAAAGTTCGAGTGTAGAATATATACATTTTAAGAGCAAACCGGGACAAGTTGCGAAATATGGAACTACACAGGCCTTCCGGCAGGAATTGAACCCACGACCTTGCGATTCTAGTGCAATGCTCTGACCACTGAGCCACGGAGGGCATTGCCGAGAGCTTGATCGCGAGTTCTGTATATATAATGTGGTAATGCCAGGACAGAATTGGGTATACTATAAGTAATGTTTGGCATTTCACTCGATTATATAGCATGTTCTAAGGATTTGGGTTAAGGAAAGTTCGAGGACCAAACCGGGACCAGTTGCGAAATATGTAACTACACAGGCCTTCCGGCAGGAATTGAACCCACGACCTTGCGATTCTAGTGCAATGCTCTGACCACTGAGCCACGGAGGGCGTTGCCGAGAGCTTGATCGCAAGTTCTGTATATATAATAAGGTGGTAATGCCAGGACAGAATTGGGTATACTATAAGTAATATTGGGCATTTCACTCGATTACATAGCATGTTCTAAGGATTTGGGTGAAGGAAAGTTCGAGTGTAGAATATATACATTTTAAGACCAAACCGGGACCAGTTGCGAAATATGCAACTACACAGGCCTTCCGGCAGAAATTGAACCCACGACCTTGCGATTCTAGTGCAATGCTCTGACCACTGAGCCACGGAGGGCGTTGCCGAGAGCTTGATCGCGAGTTCTGTATATATAATAAGGTGGTAATGCCAGGGCAGAATTGGGTATACTATAAGTAATATTGGGCATTTCACTCGATTACATAGCATGTTCTAATTCCTAATTCGTGGGTTCAATTCCTGCCGGAAGGCCTGTGTAGTTGCATATTTCGCAACTGGTCCCGCTTTGGTCTTTAAAATGTATATATTCTTCACCCAAATCCTTAGAACATGCTATGTAATCGAGTGAAATGCCCAATATTACTTATAGTATACCTTACTCTGTAAATGTTCTTTCAAATAAGACGGACTTAATTTTCGTTTCATAGGCAAATATACAGTGAGTGAGTAAACAAACAACTGTTTAACAGACCAGGGGTGTGTTGAAATAAAAATATAGAAATATTTAACATTGTAACTTTGCATGTCATTATAATAAAAGTCAAAACAGTAATTAGTTCAAGCACTTTATACAGTTAAAACGTTGTATCCAGCCGGTAAACATTTCAAGAGCTCGTGTACTTTTATAGCAATACAGTATTTACAGTACTTTATCACAACGTTAGTAAGCCTGTAGATTCAAGTTTAATATTTTAAATTTGGTTAACAGCTTGGGACATGGGAACCATCTTCCCATTGTTGACATTAAAAATTAGACATTAAAATTTTTGGCTTGTCTTCAGTTTTCCACTTTTGCAAATACAAAAACTTAAACTACTTTATACTCTTAGATGTTAAGCTTAAACTTCGACTTCACTACACTACACTACACTACACTACACTGCACTGCACTGCACTGCACTGCACTGCACTGCACTGCACTGCACTGCACTGCACTGCACTGCACTGCACTGCACTGCACTGCACTGCACTGCACTGCACTGCACTGCACTGCACTGCACTGCACTGCACTGCACTGCACTGCACTGCACTGCACTGCACTGCACTGCACTATATTTTGATATCCAACAAAAAAACAGGATGTCAAATAATTATTTCGCAGTAGCAAGCAAAATGGCGAAATTATGTGCAATATTTTGCAGTAATACTAGCTGGTTTGATGTCAATTACTCCTAAACTACTGTATTATTTCACCTGTTTGTGTCTGAGCTCCATCGTCGGCGTAGGATCTTTGAACTTCTTTGTTTTGGTTTGAAAAATATCTTGATTTACGGAACCGGCGTCAATAATATCTTTCTCTAGCATATTGTGAACAACCTCTTGGAAGGCATATTCTTCATCGAAGTCGTCGTTCAATTCAAACGCTGTCAAAAAAACAACCAACAACAACAAATGTTAGAGTGGTGCCACTGTTGACAAAAGTTGATTTCTTTCTGGAACAGCAGACTGAGAACTAAAACATAAAAAGTACAGTGCTGCGTAGGCGGTGTTTTAGATAGAGCAAAGTGAAAAGTTGGTAAACTGGCGAGATTAGTTTTGATAACGAAAAACTGACCTTTCGAGCAGAGCCCTTCATATACGTACTTCGTTATCAAAATTCAAAATTAATCTCGGCATGAGTTCAACTTGTTTTCACTTTGCTCTAAAAAACAAACCATTTCCCGTCACTTTTAGTACCAGTGCACACTCCAGACCGATAATACATGGTTTAAAGTCTTTTATTTCAGTTTGTTTGATATGTAAATTAGATGACTTCTGACGTCAGGAGCAGGATGCAGTATTTTCACACCTAGCAAATCTCCAAGTTTGTTTAATGAAATAACTTGAAACTGCGCACATAAAAACGCCTTGTGACACTAAGCATTTTATGTTGAGCAATCAGAGGTGTAAGTGATTTCGCTAGGTGTGAAAATACTGTACCCTGCTCCTGACGTCAGAGATCATCTAATTTACATACCAAACAAACTGATTCAACAAAGTTGTAAAAGATCTTCTATTACAATTTTACGAGTTCTTTAAAATTTGACAAACTTCACTTTATTGTCAATGTTCTTAATTAATTTAATTAGTAGTATATAGTTATATGTATGTATAAGACTTCTTAACCAAGTGCCAGGTTTGTACGCGGGAAATTATTTGTCTGAGGTTTTCATAGACAAAACGAGGTTAATAAGGAAATTTTTTAGCAGTGTACATGTACATGTATGGGTTTTGATCTTTTTTCTTCTCGGTTTTCACCGTAACACATCCTCTAATGTCCCAGGACGTATTATTGTTCAAAATTTCTACCAAACATGGCTAATCCTCAGTTCATTCTTTTTAATCAAACCAACTCTGAAATTTTCCTGCCAAAACACAGCGGTCCGTAAAATCGCGTGTTGATCTCTTACAGCCCGGGCGGGCAATGCGCCATGACTTGGAAACAAGCTCAGCACAGTGAGCTCAATATATTGATATATATATATATATATATATATATATATATATACATACATATATACATACATACATATATATATATATATATATATATATATATATATATATATATATATATATATATATATATATATATATACATATATACATACATATATATATATATATATATATATATATATATATATATATATATATATATATATATATAGTAGTATATATACAGTGGAACCTCGTTAATATGACCACCGTCGGGTCAAAAAAATAGGGACCTTAAGATCTACGACGGCAACTTCGAGGACGACGTCCTTCAAACAAAGCCATTCTTCTTGCAAAACAAAGATAATGAATAATTCTTAGTCCCAAGAGTAATCTGAACACCGTCCTCGCTCTGTATACAACGCCACTCAGAGCATTTTCACGTCTTCAGGACGACGTTGACTCGTGGGGTGATGAGAACTGTTGTCTGAGATTGCCTTAGCACAGGCACTGCAACGGTTTCAACACTTTGAAAATTATAAAACAAGCTTCAAGTATTGAATACAGTAGTCAGTTAACCGTGACTTCTTTTTAATACTAAAATTTGAATTGCTTTTTAACCGCCGTCGTCATCCTAGCATCTTAAGGTCCCTAATGTGGTCGTAATAACGGGGTGGTCGTATTACTGGGGGAGTATTACACTACTTAGAATGTATTCAGGCCAGAAAAAAGTGGTCGTATTAACGAGGTGGTCGTATTAACAGGGTGGTCGTATTAACAGGGTGGTCGTATGGCGGGGTTCCACTGTATATAACTGGAGCAATATGTTGGAATCATCGACCGTGTAGGCCTAAAGTATAGGTATAGTTTCAGTCTCCTATAATATACCGTATTTTGACCAGATCAGACTGACTTGCATCATCAGATCACGTAGAGGACTGTAACTTTACGCATATTTAACGCCAACATACCCGCAGATTGTCCCCCATTTTCGTCGTTTTGCGGCATTAAATGATTCTTACAGCTTCTTACAAGATTTTTGGTATGTTTCCGATCGTAGAGCATTAAAAAATTTCACAATGTCCGCAGGTAACGTAGAATTCCGAAAGTAATGGCCCACCGAAAGTAACGTTGAATTTGTGACACTTCTAAAATTTCCCGAAAGTAGCGGCCTCTTCGAATGTGGCGCTTTTTTTAATGTTTCAAATACATGTTTATCCAACAAAAAAGTAATGTTCGTATTAAAACTTAACAATCAACTTAAAGCTACTGTATATAGTAATATGTTTTTTTCGATTATCGACATTTCTGTTCGGCGTGTTCGTCTTTAGTTTTTCAATATTTACAACATGTTCTCTCTTTATAACTTTATAAGTTGTCACCATCGCCGCCGATGTAAATATATACATGTCGTTACTGATGAATGGAGATTTTTGATATTTCTTCCTAACGTATTTCAACCATCCGAAAGTAGCGGTCCCCAAGGGCTGCTAAATCCGAAAGTAATGGGGGGCGTTGCTTTCGGAATTCTACACTCTAAAAACACTCTGGTGGAATAATCCTGGTTATTTTAAATTAACCCCATTTGAGTCAAAAAAATTGCAGACAACAAGTCATCCTGGTCATTTTCTTTACGATTAAAACCCGGAATATTTCATAACCACTTTCCTGGTTAACTTCGCACTGCAAATAAACAAAATGGCGGCGCATTTCTGATCGAAGATGTAACCAGGTGTTTTACTATGTATATGCGTGTTTAAGAAAAGAAGAAGGGAAAATTAAAGATTGTAGGGTGACAAGAAAACTCGTTCACGCATAAAAGATCGTGACAGTCGGAAACAGAGACAATTTAGTTCGTTGTTTTTGTCGACTCCATTGGTTTTAATATGCAAGGAGTGGGGAAGGAACACGAGAACGGCAAGTTACTCAAATAAAAGGAAATATTTTACTGGAGAAAAACTTACAGAATGGAGTAGTCAATCAGCTGTGATATATTTAAAGGTAAGGCTTTCGTTTGTCGATACATTCAAATATATTTATTGTATTAAATGTTCGTGTGCTTGGAAAATAATGACGAGAGCCTATTATAATATAAACTCGTTGATAAACTATTGACCTTGACAATGATATGTTTCCAAAGATGTTCCAGGTTTTCGGCACAAAAGCTTAGCTATAATTTTACCAGACATACTAATTTATGAATAATTTTGCCTGAATTTATCTTTGAAAACTAGTTATAATTTTATTATACTAAACGCAGAAAGTCGAATTATGAATGAGCAATAGGAATGTCCCACAATTTGGGACATCCAGTTCATATTTTACCTAGGCTCCCCCCAATTGAAACTTTAGGAAGGATGCCCTGAAAACAAGAATGAGGTGTCCCCTGCTCTGCAGTCCCTGGAAAAATGGGTGATTGATCTTCCGGATGTCTGTCAAACATAAGTACCCTTGTGATAATGCACAAATTTTAATTTGTCCTGTTTATGGTAACTATTAAGCTTTCTTTTTTGTTGATTGGTAGTGTAACATGCCAAAATATGTGAGGTGAAGGTGATCAGCAGTCATCCATCTATATTGTCGGAGAACACCATGACAGTCCACTGTGAAGTTTTCAGAGGGATATGAAGACTGTAAAATGTATATTATTGGGTTATTCCATAAAATATCCATACCTCCCATGGCAAATGGGGTCCACCCCCTTTTCGGACATCTTGGAACAACTAAATTTTATCTGTAGTTATTTCTCTCCTAGGCATGCCTTTGGATGATAAAAATTTCCTATGAGGGATGTATGAATCTTTTGTGGAATGACTATGATTAAATGTTAGCTGACAATTTCTGCCAGAAGTAATACTGTATAGATGTAGGGTAGTGTACATGATGCCATGCAACAGGAAATCTCCTGAAGTTTCATTGTTTCATTGCTGTGCATACTGTATTAAATGGGACATTAACCCTTTCCCTACTGTGCCACCCAAAACTGGCCCTTTTTTATTTTACTCTGTCCAGTTGGCACCAGATGGTTTTACTTGTCAAAGGGAAGCCTCCAGTAGGGAAAGGGTTAATGACTGCCTGACCCAGTACCTTGACATTACAAATTAGGCTATTGCACCCTCAATGGGTTGAGCCAGCAGATTGCATACAGTAATTATTCAATGGACATGCGGAGTACTATAATGTTTTTCTATCTCTCTCAAGATTGAAATGGACTTTCGAATAGTGTATCCTGAGGTGGCAGACAATCTTTTCCTGAGATGGACTTCATCATTTGCAGATAAAGTGCTCAAATATGCAGACACTCAAGGAAAGTGGCAGACATACCTCCACATAAGTGTAGACAGTCTGAATTCTGGTTAGTGCAATTTAATACACCTGTATTTTATATAATACTATAGCATTGCAAATTGTAGCAGAGTAAGAATATCATGTATATGATTTTGAATCATGAAATTATATAATAAATGTTTTTATCCCTTTAGATGAAAAGAAGAAAAATGTTTCGTTAGGTCTGTTGCCATGTATTCTTCCTTCAGGAGGAAAGGGAAGGAAAAGGTGCAGCGTAGATGATTCCATTAAATCATACATGGATGTGCAACCTGTAAGGATTATATGTCAAAAACAGCCCTTTTATTATTTTACTCTATCTAACACCAGACAATGTTACTGTCTTCTATTATGCCACACAATTTTACTGGTCAAAGGGATTACCTGTAAGCCACAAGATCGAGTTAATATTCCTAAAGAAATGAATATACTTGGTTTTCAATTACTAGGAATTTTTTCCAGCCTTAGGCAGCATAGACTGAGAATAAATTAGAAGTACTTTTTAAAGTAGATTAAGAATTATAATAATGATCAGATTTTTAAATGACTTGTCAAAATCAGGTAGTAATAATATCTCAGGTATTACCAGGACTCCTCACAATTATATAGCATTCAGTCCTTTTCAGTCCTTCTAATTAGGTGATTTACTAAATGAATTATTGAATTTGAATGAGATGGTCGGGATAAGGCTTATAGGCACAAGTATATACAAGAATCAGCACTGATGTAATCATGGAACCATTGTGCGATTCTCCCTATTTGTACATTTGGTTGTCTACACAAATTTTGACGTTTGATGTTGTGACTGTGAGTATGTGTGGTTTGATGTTGGCACCAGTAATATGTGTCAAGGTCAAACATAAAAGTATAACTAATTAACTAATGTGTACCTACTAGTTCTTCGGATTTTTCAAAATTAGAAGCATAACTTTTGTTTTCTGAACCAAAACCATGGTAAAAACTAAAAACCTCTGGGTAAAAACAAACCTTCCACTTCTGCTCTAGCCCCAATTCATTTCTGCGTGACGGCGCAGAGCCTGGTACTTAATTTCCTACTGCATATGAAGTGCCTTAATTCTTTCTGGTATTAATTCCTGGTATTAATTGTTTCTTAAATATTTTATTATAGATTGGTACTAACATGCCGAAGCACCTAGAGGAGACAGAAAACAAGCTACCATTTCTACTTGTGATCGGAGATAGGGCTTTACCACACCAGGTCTTCGTTGTGGCTGAGGGGCGGGGTTTAGAGCTGCCAAGTTTGTTAAAGGCTGTAGATGTTAAAGCTTTTTTACATTTTGGATGTTCATTATCCGTGGCAATGTGCGGTGACATGGGAATTCATTCAAAAGGTCATGTATGCATGGTCTTGACGATAAGATCAGCCATAAAACGTCACCAGCAGTCATTGCAATCACTCAGAGGACTGCATTAAAATAAAGACAAGGTTCCACTCTGTGATTTGAGTTGTTCTTATTAAAGTAAAAATTCCTGGTTATGGATTTTTAATTCAACCAGACTAGTGTACTGGTCATATTTATACATAACTAGTTAAATTTATGACCATAATTCCTGGTTAATTGCTTACCAGGAATCTGGTGGATTTATTTGACCAGGATTTCCTGGTCAAGTTAACCAGGTTTGTGTGGGTGGTATACTGACCCGGAGCCTGGTAAAGATAATTCATCTAACCAGGATCCTGGTCATATTTATAAGTTTTTAACCAGGAAACTAGTTAAATTTATGACAATAATTCCTGGTCATATTTATAATTTTTTAACCAGGAAACTAGTTAAATTTATAACCATAATTCCTGGTTAATTGTTTACCAGGAATCTGGTGGATTTATTTGACCAGGATTTCCTGGTCAAATTAACCAGGTTTGTGTGGGTGGTATACTGACCCGGAGCCTGGTAAAAATTTGACCCCATCCTGGTGAAATTTAACCAGAGTGTTTTTAGAGTGTACGGTAACACAAAAAATCTCGCTACCTCAGCTAGCAAGCAATCACAGCGGGTGATTTTAGCGAAAGTAGTTTATTTTTGTATATGTCACGCTAAGAAAAGACAAAGATGTAACGCTAAGAAAAGACAAAGATCAATACTCTATAAAGAAAGCATACCACACCTGGTTTTCTTGTCTCAGTGTCAATATCTTGATAATAGTTGCCCAGTGGATCGCAGTGAATTGAACCATCTTCACCAAGAGAGAACTGCTCAAAGCCATTCACAGTGTTATGCTGGGAGTATTTAGGTTCGAACCCAGACCATTTTTCCTCTCCAAGATCACACTCCGCCAACAGGTCATCAACTTTCTTCTTTTGAATCCACGAATCAAGAAGATCCTGGGCTGTAATAAAACAACAAATTACTGGTAAACGCATGCTAGTAAAATCAACACCTAGGGCTTAGCTGGAATCCGTGGTCTGAACTGTTTCGTATGGCGACTGCTTAAAGCGCCTTTGATATGCCTCGACACGGCCACATTGGAAAATCCTTAGGAGTATTCTAAACAGTGTAATGCGCACATGAACATATTGAAATGTAATATGCGCAATATAAATTAAATAAATTACTAAATTAAGAGTATTGGTAAACGCATGCTATTAGGAGACATACTGTACATGTACATGTACCGTATTCGTAGTAATCATTAAATGTCTTAACTCATCGCATCCCTCCCTCATTAGCACTCTATTGATCGCCATTTTAGACTTAAGAGGTGATTCATGCAATAATCCTAACAATATATATGCCTGCTGAAAATGTCCAGGCACGTTACTTTGTAATTCGGCACATCGACAATGACAAGCTTAGTCCAGCCGTGATTTAATTCGTGGAAGGTACAGCAAGTACTGGGCCCGGAGATACGGCTGGAAGTCGAGCCTAGCTAGTAAAAAACTAAAAAACTAAACTAAACTAATCTTATTTATACTGGATATCTCTATCAGTTAAAAGCTACCTGTTCTCCCTAGAGGTCCAGTAAGGGCCATCCCTCATTGGTCCAGTGTTTCTACAGGAGGAAACCGGAGTACCCGGAGGAAACCGGCGATATTTGGTAGAGTCAAACTGGAAACACTCTTCTCACATGCGGCCAAGGTAAAATTTTAATCAGATAAGCACTGAGAGCAGGAACTGAACCCGTGTCACAGAGGTGAAAGGCACGTGCGCTAACCACTGTGCCACCAACACCCCCTATAGTGCTTCACTGAATGTATATAATTAAGCCTTGACTATCCGTTACACTGTACCGTTCTCGCTCCCAGATCATCGACCACTCTACGCCGCAGAAGTCAATGACAAGCATGAGAATGAGTTATAACTTTAATACCTTCTGTGATGGCAGCATCATCAACAAAGACATCTCGTCTGCCAAGTAAGGTCCGTGGTTGATCTCCAAATATGTCTCTGGCTGCATCATCAGATGCTTTTTGAACTTGCTGTTAAAATAGAGACTATTTAAAATTATTTGACAGTTACCATATACCCATGGTACTGACACAAAAAGGCTTCTGGAAATTTTAACGAAAAACGAAGCACAATTTGCGTTGAATTACTATTATATAGTTTCAGAAATTGCAGCTCGATGTTAGTAATAATTGTCAGTTGTTTGCTGGAGGACTGGGCACAGTCTAAGGTATAAGTACCTTAATTAACCTTGCTCTGCTATCTGAGTTCTAGTGGCTCAATGGTTAGAGCGTCTGGCTAGCATTCAGAAGGTTGTGGGTTCGAGTCCTGCTTAGAACTCAGAGTTTTTCTGAGTATTACTAACTAACACAGCTTGTACAGCAAACAACTGACAATTATTACTATTATATAGTTACGTGAAAAAGTGCTGCAAACACGGCCCGAGCGAATCTCCCTCAAAACTCCGAAATATTACGCAAAAAACAGAATGATACAATTGTACATGTAAAATGCAAGGTGAGTTTAAATTGTGCTTAGTTCATGATCACCTCGGTTTTCTCTGATGTACCACGGTTGTTTATTTATAATAATTACTCCCAACCACGAATAAATCAAGTTAATTGATTTATGCGTGGTTGGGAAAGTAAGCGTTAATCAATGGTAACGAATGTGATAAAGGATTTATCATCGCGACCGAAGTGTTTTTATAGACAAACTCTGTCATAACGAACACAGTATCTCAGTTTTCTTAAGCAACCTCTGTGATCGTGAACTAAGTAGGTTAGTTACCTCAAATAGTGTAATAAAAGTAGCATGCTGCGTAGGCAGTGTAGAAACAACAATCGAAATATAGTAAGGTTAGATATACTGCCGAAACAGAGAACGTAGGAGTCTAACGTTTCGAGCGAAGGCCCTTCGTCAGAGAGAAACGTGGACGAAGGGCCTTCGCTCGAAACGTTAGGCTCCTACGTTCTCTGTTTCGGCAGTATATCTAACCTTACTATATTTCGTTAGTTACCTCAACCTTGGTAACTACGTAAGTTATTTAATAACCTTGGCTTTTCGGGCCTCGGTAAACTAACCTATACTTAAAAGTAGTAAAAGTAGAGTGCTGCGTAGGCAGTGTAGAAACAACAATCGAAATATAGTAAGGTTAGATATACTGCCGAAACAGAGAACGTAGGAGTCTAACGTTTCGAGCGAAGGCCCTTCGTCAGAGAGAAACGAAGAAGAAGATACTTATAGTTTATCGTAAAAATTTATATTATGAAACCTTATTGCGTCAGTGCTATAACTGTCAAAATACCCGCTAACTCGCAAAGCAGGCAGACACACCTTGAAATTGGGCTGCCTAGTATGCCTCATCAAGCCTAAGCAGCAATGGGTAGGTCATTAGTGAGGTTCAGATCACACTTCCACTACCACTACTGCTACCGTAAATGTGATGGTCGTTTTATCATCCTGCATGTACTTGTAGTTGGTTTCAATCCTAGTAGCGTAAAACGCTTTCGTTTTGCAGTGGGTTTGAGACCTGCGACCATTAATGGACGTAAAAACCATATTTGACATGCTTAATTACATTTTATGGTAGCGGTAGTGGAAGTCAACTTATCTGAACCTCGTTATTATCCCATTCCAGGCTGAACCAGTGAACTGGAGAGAAACAGCTGCCTAACTATTATTTTAGTCTGTCTGATGCCAGATAATTCTGTTAATCAATAGGCGAATTTCAGGGTGTTACACGCGCATAATTTTGCAAAGAAATTGGCAGGTTCCCCACAAAGCAAGCAATGGCAAACAGACTTGCTAGCAAGCCAACAACAAAAGAACAACAGAAGAATAACAGTGTTAAACATCCAGAAACTGTATCTATACTTTGTTTATTTTAAACAGTTATAATCATGTTTACTTTGAGTGGAGCTTGCTAGTTTTTTTTGAAAAATTATGCGTACACAACACCCTGAAACTCGCCGCCTATAGTGGTTTAAAATTAAAATTTGTAGAATAGGAAGAATTGTATCTAGCACACGATACAGACCTTCACCCATTCTTGTACATTTCCTCTAGATGCAAATACCTAAAATTTTAAGCAGTGCAAGAATTTTAACACTGTGTACTGTAACTTTAAAGGTCAACTCAAGGCAAATTACATTTTTCGCTTTACATAATTATGTATTAAAGCACGTAGAATCCGAATATGATGAAAGAATTTTTTTCCCCGTTGATTTTGGGATGTTGAATCGACGAGTTTTGAAGTATTTTTATAAAAAGCCGTGTTGTATAAAGAGTCTGGCACTAACACTAGAAAATCATCAAAAAATTTAATACATGTGTGGTTGGAAACTTGCACAAGTTATATTCATCATAAATCAGCTTTTCTTATGACTTCAATCGTCCAGGTTCAACTGTTTACGTCACACACTTGCGCTAGTGCCAGACTCTTTATACAGTACAACACGGCTTTTTTTAGAATACTTCGTTAAAAAATTCAGAAATCAACAAAAAGTACGGTGGATGATAAAAAGTTGAAGCAATTGCTTCAACTTTTTATCATCCTATTCTCCATACTTTGCCGCATATAACTAACCGGAAAATAATTTGCCTTGAGTTAACCTTTAACTTCAAGAACTTTATCTAACATTTTACCAGTGGGTGTCTAATTTAGCTGAATGAGTAAATGCTAGTTTAAACAGAGCCTGGTGGTTAACAAACAAGACAACTGGGTCAGGCGAATTCACTTGGGCTACTGGCAAAGTGCGGGTGTCTCTTCCGCAGAGTGGGAGTGGGCTGTTTATACGGCAGAAAATAGGTCATGGTTAATATTATGGCTTAATCCTTTCATTCCCATTGGTGTCATATTGACGTCAGAGTTGGAAAATGTATGGTCCTTCCTCCGGATGGGTTTTTAAGTTTAGATAACCTTCCTCAAAATATATAGCGAGAATTTTGTGTTTTCCAACGTTCATAAATACTGGCGTGACTTTACAGTACCTTTGTTTTCTAGGTTTTCCTATATACAGTAGGTAAGCTTAATGGCATACTGTACAATAGCTACTAATAACTGACCGCTGCTGACTGACAGCCTACTAACTACCCTCAACTGCCGGGAAGATACAGACATCACAGCAGACATCAGCGTACATGTCTCACACATGTAACTGCTGCCACTGCCAATGCTGGATAATTGTTGGTTAGCCAATGTTTTGCTGCAAATCGCTTTTCTTCTCGACACCTTGCTTGATCAATTGTAACTTTCTCAGATTGCCGAATGTGTTGTTTCACGTGTTTTCACTTTAAACCTTCCTCACTGAAGTAAACCTTCCTCCGGTGGTACCCGCATACCCACAGCTTTTTTCCAACTCTGATTGACGTACACACTTTATTTTTTACTCAGTCTAATGCCAGACGATTTTACTCGTCAAGGGAAGACCTCCTGGGGGGGGGGGGGACTTGCCCCCCTTTTTTTGGTGGGGGGCCAGAATATGTTTGCCACCACCCCACCCCCCACCCCCCCTCACCCCCCAATTTTTAACAAGGCCAGTAATAAACATGCAAGGCCAGTAATAAAGTTATGATTAACAAAATCAACAAGAAAACAATTTGTATACAGTACATACTGTATAACATCGAATTCTGTTTTTAAATGTACCTCTTGTTAGCCTGACCCAACACAATACACTAACCCTAGCTACCCATGACTTTGAATAAAGACATAATAAAGAATTTGAATGCAGATATTCAATGTCCAGAAAAGTGTTGTCTTTTGAGTATTTTATGATGTTTTTGGACCTTTAGAATTCTGTAAATCATTGTCCTAAAATGCAGGAAATGGCATTTCAGAGAGTCTAGATTTCAAAATTTCCTGGTGGAGCATGCACCCCCCCCCCCCCCCTAAAGATTTTGGGACCCCCACTTTGTGTCGCTCTGACGCCCTGTATAGCGATATTAAGTGAAATAGCTATAATAAATAGTTACTTTATGCATCACCCTACACTTTTTTTAACAAAATCAATTAACATGTCCCAGGTTCAACATCTTGGCAAGATCTTGCAAGATCTTGCAAGATCTTGCCAAGATCTTGCCAAGACGTGGATCTTGCCAAGATCTTGCCAAGATCTTGCCAAGACCTTGCCAAGATTCAAAAAAATTATTTTCTTGCCAAGATCTTGCCAAGATCTTGGCAAGATCTTGCCACGATCTTGCCAAGATTTTTATATATAATTTTGCCAAGATCTTGCCAAGGTCTTGCCAAGATCTTGCCAAGATCTTGCCAAGATTTAATATATAATTTTAATTTTATGATCTTGCCAAAGTTTTACAAGGAGTTCATAATATATACTATGATCTTGTCATTATATTGCAATGATCTTGCCAATTATTGTATCACACAGGATCTTGGCAAGATCTTGGCAAGATCTTGGCAAGATCTTGCCAAGATCTTTACCAAGATCTTGCCAAGATTTATTATATAGTTTTAATATGATCATGCCAAGATCTTGCCAAGATCTTGCCAAGATCTTGCCAAGATTTAATATATAATTTTAATATGATAATTCCAAGATCTTGCCAAGATCTTGCCATGATCTTGCCAAGATCTTGCCAAGATCTTGCCATGATCTTGCCAAGATCTTGCCATGATCTTGCCATGATCTTGCCAAGATCTTGCCATGATCTTGCCATGATCTTGCCAAGATCTTGCCAAGATTTAATATATAATTTTAACATGATAATTCCAAGATCTTGCCAAGATCTTGCCAAGATCTTGCCATGATCTTGCCAAGATCTTGCCATGATCTTGCCAAGATCTTGCCATGATCTTGCCATGATCTTGCCAAGATCTTGCCATGATCTTGCCATGATCTTGCCAAGATCTTGCCAAGATTTAATATATAATTTTAATATGATAATTCCAAGATCTTGCCAAGATCTTGCCAAGATCTTGCCGTGATCTTGCCAAGATCTTGCCATGATCTTGCCAAGATCTTGTCCAGATCAAAGAAAACTTTTGGTAGTAATATTGAAGATTACATTAGTTTTAATTAATCTTGTGTACATGCAATTGACATCAACAACTGCTGTAAATATATATGCATAAACAAAGCCTAATAATAGCGTCAGTCATTACGCACTAGGTCACAATCAGTTGATTTTCAAAATACATGTAGCACCATTTCGTTTATTCGTAGAGTTATTATTTACTTTTTGTTTGACGACTAATAAGATAACTATAATACTGTAATATCGCAATGCCGAATGGTTGGCTTCGGGGCAAAACAACCGGAGACCCACTTGACGCATTTGACATTTCTTTATATCCGATAAGATTTGAAGATGTGCGATTTCCGCGCTTTATTCTTTTCTAACCAATAACTTTGTTATAAAACCATCACGTGCATTTCCAGATGCCAGGCGCTTGTCAACTTGTCATGCATGCCAACACCCTGCATTCTTGTTCAGAATGTCGCGCCGTGCAGTTAATTAAATCCGCTCACTATCCATGCAGAATCGAGAGAAACGTTTGAAATGACTTGCCGAACTAGACTTCTGAAGGTAAGTTCTTTGTTTGTTTTATATTACAACAGTTAACGACTCCATACGCAGTTTACATTTAATAAAATCATAGACTGATCGTGTCATTTGCTCTCGGTTACCTCCTGCAGAGAACTAAAGCCCGAGCGCAATCAGTTTGAAATAATATTTCAAACGAAACTCTCCTTTTCTTCTGATCATAATGTTAACAAATGCTTAAACGTTATTTCGCGATATTATTGATTCTCTACGTCGAAGAGACAAAAACCGATTGGCATGCGCTAATGCGCACTGTTGTTGTCGAACAACTTAGTTTATACTTTACTCTGTCTTATAAACTCGTTGCGGTCCGAATCGGTCTTTAGTTTTTTATTCTGGCTAACACCAGACGATTTTATTCACCTCTGGGGAAGCCCTCGAACAGGAATGAGTTAACGCCATACGATTTTACTCGTCAAGGGGAGAAGTCTTCATGGTTAATAACCCTTTCATGCGCATCGTTGTTGTCGAACAACTTTATCTTTGTACTCTGTCTGCGTCTCGGACAGCCATGCGTGATAGAGCTAAACAGAGCCATGCGTGATAGAGCTAAACAATTTATTTCTATTTGACTTATAACCAAGGTTAATGCTGCGCCGCACGCAACACATCAAGGAATGGCGCTACGCCAATATGAATATTAAAAGACAATAATTATAGACTAATATTTTTCCGCCTTGCCCTTGGCTACATTCAACTGTATTGTCGTGTGTTTGCTTTATTCTTTAATCAATGTTTTCATTCCATGGCGTGTCCAAATATATACATTTAATATTAATTTGTGACGTTGAAAGTGTGTGTGTGAAGTGAATTGTTTTAATGAACAGAGGAACATTGACCGAGAATTTGCAGAAAATCTGATGTATGGTCTTTAATACGATATTAACTCTCAAATTTTGCTATTGCTAGTTCGTTTTTGGAGAAAAAATGTCCCGGGGTTTGAGTGGACAACTATGCATAAAAACAATGGATTTTCACTATTTTCACTTTTTCAGCGTTGATGTTAATGTAAAATTCGTTTTTGAAGAAATTTGGGCTTCTTGGTAACAATGCCTTATGACAAATGTGTCATATTAAGGCATAGTTACCAAGATGCCCAAATTTCTCCAAAAACGATCTACCGCGGCAAATTTTGAGAGTTGATAGCACGATATATATACATATGTATAGATATATCTATATATCTATATATCTATATATCTATATCTATATCTATATCTATATAGATATATAGATATATAGATATATAGATATATAGATATATAGATATATAGATATATAGATATATAGATATATAGATATATAGATATAGATATATAAATGCAGTGAAGATGATGATTTCAATGCCAAATGTTTGGAAATGAGAAACTTTTTTGTTAATCGCAGTTATCCTTCCCACCTCTTAATAGACACTGCCTTACACAAGGTCTCCAACATTTCCCGTTCAGACACCTTAAGCGAACCTTTGGCTACCATTTCTAATGAAAAAGTACCTCTAGTTTTCACTTTTCATCCCTTCAATTTCAAAGTAAGGGACATCATTAGCCGCAATTTCGACCTCATTAAAAATGACCCAGAAACATCTTCCATTTTCTCTGAGAAACCCCTAGTATCTTTTCGGCATAGCAAAAACATCCGGGAAAACGTTGTTCACAGCTCACTGCAGCAAACCTTGGTATCACATGTTGGCACCAGCTCTTGCTGTCGTGGTAGGTGCAACACCTGTAAATACTTAGACTCCTCAATTTCAATTTCGGCTCGAAAATGTAGGTTCAACATAACCCACAGTTTCACTTGCACTTCCTCCAACCTCATTTACTGTATCTCTTGCAGTAAATGTCCCATGCTTTACATCGGAGAAACTGGAAGACGTTTAGGTGACAGGTTTGTTGAACACCTTCGTGATGTCAAAAACAATGTGCCAAACAAACCTGTTGCCAGGCACTTCAACAGTGCCAACCACTCCTTTTCCAACATGAAAATCTGTGCCATTCAGCCCATTACAGGTTGTAACGATACTCGTCGTAAACAAGAAATGCGTCTCATTTACAAACTTGGTCTCACGGCCTCAATGAGCGATTCTCTTTCATTTAGCTCACTCCACCACCATATTCCACACCTTTTCCTTAACCTTTTTCTGATGATTTAAATAGTAATTTATAACCTGTTTCTTTGCCTATTTGCAGGTAGCTGACCCACAATTGGGTCAGCACCTGCACACAGGCTAAAATTACATATTAATTTATTTGTTTACTTTGTTTTTATTGGCTTACATGTGTTCACGTGATTCCCATTGTAGCTCTGCTATAAATACGCGTGACCACATGTGAGTTGTTTACTAATTTCTCCTGACGAAGGGCCTTCGCTCGAAACGTCGAGAAGATTTTTCTCTGTTTTTCAGGCCAACGTGACTTAACCCTGGTAATATTTAGATATATAAAAAAGCTTCTAGGACAGCGTCGCCACGGTTGAAATCCAAATATTACCAGGGTTAAGTCACGTTGGCCTGAAAAACAGAGAAAAAATACACGTGACCACATGTGAGTTGTTTACTAATTTCTCCTGACGAAGGGCCTTCGCTCGAAACGTCGAGAAGATTTTTCTCTGTTTTTCAGGCCAACGTGACTTAACCCTGGTAATATTTTTATATAGATATATAGATATAGATATATAGATATATAGATATATAGATATACATATAGATATATAGATATATAGATATCAGATTTTACACCAGATTTTCTTCAAATTTTCAGTGGGTTCTCCTCTGTTTATTAAAACAACAAAAATGCAAAAATACAACAAATTTTTCACTTCATGGACACTTTAATCATTTTCTAAAATTTATTGAGTTCTTTGCTCATGTTCTTTATTATGTTACAGTGGCAATCTTGTGACAGTAAATTGCACCACCAAAGGGTTAACTTGGGAAATGTGCAATTACCTGTAATAGTCGTCGAGTTGCCTGAACTGGAAGGTGGAATTGTTTTCCAAACAAGATACCCCAAAGTACCACTGGAACCAGTGAGAGTGACAAAAATGTTTGGTATGTAATTTTCTACATTTAACCACAATTGCTACAAATGTTCTACAATTATAAAGTCAGCCAGTGTTAAGTATATAAATTTAATATACTGTATGACTACTACTAATAATAATAAATAATAATAAATGCAATATTGATAATGAAATGGCTTTTAGAGTACATGTAACTTAACTACAAGCTTTCAGATGTGCCTTTTTACCTGGGAAATTGGTAATTATTCTACTTTTTAATTTGTTTTTATGTAGATATCCTGAATGCTAAATATATTCCCAATAATATTAAAAAGTGTCACCAGTCATGATTATTGATGTGTGAATCGAAAATGCCACAACACTCTGAGGAAATCAAAAAGTGCGAAATAGTCAAACCAAGGCCAATACATGTACTGAATAATCAAGACCAGTTAAACATGGACTTCTTAGTAATAGAACCAATTCTCAAATTTTCTTTTTATTTACTGAACATTGAATCAGTTTTTAATATACATGTATTTTTATTTACAGTGCATGAGCCTGTGTTACTTGATGGTGTCACTTTGTGTTGAAAACTGTGCACCATTCTTATTTATATTTATTTTATACATTGACATATTACATTGATTCCATGAAAGTATAATATAAATTTAAAAATGAATTCTGATTGTTGAGTTTTATTAATTTTCTCTTAACCTGTCTAGATTGTGTTGTGATCTTTAAAAGAAACATCTTGTCATTCATTTTTGTCATGATTTAGGTTGTCCAGCTTCTGCAAGTTCTTGTCAAGTTAATTAGAAGATCTTGCAAATTCTTGCTTGCAAGATCCTGTAAGATCCTGGCAAGATCTTGCATATTCTTGCCAAGATCTTGCAATTTCTTGCCAAGATCCTGGCAAGATCTTGCATGTATATTCTTGGCAAGATCTTGCAAATTCTTGCCAAGATCTTGCAACTTCTTGCCAAGATCCTGGCAAGATCTTGTATATTCTTGGCAAGATCCTGTAAGATCTTGGCAAGATCTTGCAAATTCTTGCCAAGATCTTGTAAGATCATGCCAAGATCTTGGCAAGATCTTGCCAAGATTTTTCAAAAATCCTGCAAGATCTTGTCATGATCTTGCAGGAACTTGCAAGATCTTGGCAAGATCTTGTCAAGATCTTGGCAAGATCTTGGCAAGATCCTGTAAGATCTTGTCAAGATCTTGGCAAGATCCTGCCAAGATCTTGCCAAGATCTTGCCAAGATCTGCCAAGATCTTGGCAAGATCCTGCCAAGATCTTGGCAAGATCTTGCCAAGATCTTGCAAGATCTTGCCAAGATCTTGCCAAGATCTTGCCAAGATCTTGCCAAGATCTTGCAAGTTCCTGCAAGATCATGACAAGATCTTGCAGGATTTTTGAAAAATCTTGGCAAGATCTTGCCAAGATCTTGCCAAGATCTTGGTAAGATCTTGCCAAGATCTTGCCAAGATCTTGCCAAGATTCTCGACCTGGGGTAAATTGGATTGCACATCGCCTGTCCAGCATTTCTAGCAATGTGCTGATATGGTGGGAGTTAAACGGTTAAATAGGTTGTGAATAGCTTGTATAAAAACAGTCAATTCTTCAATAAGCCACAGCTATAATTTTGGACTAGTTTCAACCATGGCTTAATTATTTTAGTCGCACCCCATTACCACCATTATTTGGGCTACCTACAATGTACATTATAATGGTAGGCTGAGTCTAGGTTTTGGCTTCGTTTTTGGGACCATGATTATGCATTTTTGCACTTTTTTTAATACTTCCACTACTATTAATGCTTCCAGTGAGTTGTTAGCTGTTTGACTGAGTGAGGCCATGAGACATGTTGTAAGTTCTTTGCTCATTTTGCTTTTAGAGTAAGTACTTGGACAAAAAGTTGAACAGCTAAGTTGCCTTTTGATCAAGCCAAGGTGTTCTTGCACACTGTTGGTAGATTTTAAAACTGACTGGCTGACTTTATAGTTTGAATGAGGTTATGCAAAGGTTAACAGCTAGGTAACCACGTGCAGTGCAAGCTGGGGGTCAGCAGCCAAGGAAGACTGGTACTAGTTGAGTCTCGTCATTGCTGTGTTAATTTAATGGGCTAGTGTTGCTACTTGCTAGCTGGTGTGGGTCCAGATACGGTACTTGGAAGGGTGACATCCTGCATGGCTCTGTTGGTTCCAGTATATCACATATGGTGGTCAGCTCAAGATCCTGCATGGATGGATCTTAACCTGGATCCAAGTACCGCTATTCACCCCAGGCCCCCACCAGGCTACGGCTTGCACCAACCTTCCAGATGGGTAAGTAAAAAGGTGAATGAGGATGTGAAATGAGGCTATGCAATAACCAAGGTTAACTGCCAGGTAACCGCAGGCAGGTAACTGAGGGTCAGCAGGAAGACTGGTACTAGTTGAGCGTCATCATTGCCGTGTTAACGGGCTAGCAATCGGACACAGTGTTCAGAGGAAATTAGATATTCCCACCATTCCTCCCTTCAATCAAAGAGGTAAGTGTAATACTTCCACCAATTAATTGGTGTGATCAGTGCAAGCCATTCCGAGTGGGGGTGGTCTGCTCAAGATCCTACATGGATGGATCTTAACCTGGATCCAAGTATGGCTATTTTCCCCAGGCCCCACTGGGCTATGGCTTGCACCAACCTTCCAGATGGGTAAGTAAAAAGGAGAATGAGGATATTAATAGCAATCAGATGTGGCTGACAACGGTCTTGATTGTAAATGTGTACTGTATGTGTCACTGTGAAGTATATAATATGCACTACATTCAGCATTTGATCTGATCTTCCTCATCCCACTCCCACCCTGTGGAGGAGACCTCCACACTTTGCCAGTAGCCCAAGTGAATGCCTGGCCCAGGCGTCTTGTTAAAAATGAACTGCATTTATACAAGCTGTTCACAACCTGTTTAACCTGTCTGAAAGAACATTATTTTCTGCCATATAAACAAGCCCAATATGCCTTAAAAACCACGAGGCTCTTAAAAAACTGTTTGTGCCAAGCATGTATTAAAGTGTGGAACAAAAAGCAAAACAAAGAATATATTCTTCATCATTGTTTTGTCTTCAGTGCTGAAGAACTTTTGTTTTGAACTAGTGTATTCCTTGCTATTATATAGCTAGCTTTTTAAAGAACTAGGCAGTCCTATGCACGGCTAACGGTTGAAAAGAAAGACACTGCTAAACCAGGTTAATAATAAAATATTTGTTCTGTATGACAGTGTCTATTTTCTATATTAAAAAGGGATCTTCGCCAAACAAGAAAATTTTGCTCTCTTATAGGTTCCCCATTACTGTAAATTATTATTTTCTTCTTTCATATCTATTTGTACTATGTATATTATCTTGTGATGAAATAAAGTATATATATATTATATAGTGTCTGAGTTTTAATAATATAAGACATATATAATACTTTCGTTTTTAAATATAAATTCATGCACGTTTAAAGAAATAAGAATACCGTACTAACATGAGGCTTTTCTTGTCTTTTCCACTTGTAAAGAGAAGATTGCGATGCCATGTACAGCACATTAATATTCTTTCTTAATTCCGAGCATCTTTCACACAATTTACAGTCATTTCACTCATAATTTTTCTGCTCAACTTGCTCCCATTAATCTGTTCGACTGTTGCTCATGGTACGCTCCGCTGACCAAAAGCTCTGTTGATTCCGGATTATTGCTAAGCAACTGCCCTTGCATTGTATTGTATAAAAATAGGTCCGCGTGGCGAACATGCGTCTACGTGTATATGCTTTATTGGTATTCTATTTTGCACCCCTCCTTTTTTGCTCATTGACGGTGGGAATAGCAAATGCCTTTCGAATCTCATCATTGATTTGTTATTTTGGTCTGATTGGCTAATTTTTTCGTAACACATATAAGCTCGTTGTTTGTTAACACTCTTTACGTTTTTCTCTGACGAAGGGCCTTCGCTCGAAACGTTCAATCATTTTGGAAGTACTTAAACCTTACTATAGCTATATTTCGATTTGTATTTTGACAGGGCCGGGTCGCTAAAAGATTTTGCAGAGGCGGGGGTACCAGCTCAAATTGGCCAATAAAATAAAATAGCTGATTATCTAGACTTTAAGCAGTCTGAATTGACCTTATACCAAAAAAGATATATAGCGACTTGTACATTTAACCACAATCCTTAATGGGTGTAGCACGTCACACCCAGCATATGAATCTCTTGAGTGAGGGTCAAACATTTTAAACTCTACTTCAGAATGAATATTGCAACCGTGTTTAATAATTAGTCAATAGTTAACAAACAATGCATGTTCATATAGTTTAGCTGCGAGAATAAAAACACTTTCATGTAATATATCAACAACGAGATTGAGTGTTTCACCAGTGGATCCAAACACGAGAAAACATGATGAAAGCACGATCGAAGCCGAAAATATCGCATATCAATCGAGCTATTTCCATTGGAAAGTACAATTAAAATAAACCCCCATGAGATTTTACACCGTCAAAAGAACAACAAAGCCCCGCCGGTCGCAGGACATGTAAATAAAGATACAAGTCAACCAAAATTGAGAGAATTAAAAGAAAAACACCCAAAGGTATTTCAAGGGATTGGCAAATCGAAAGGGCAAGAGCATAAAATTCATGTAGATGAAACAGTACCTCCCGTAGCACAAAATTACAGACGTGTGCCGTTTCATTTGTGAAAACAACTCGACTCTTGGCTAGACGACTACATCGACAAAGACGTAGTCGTCGACGAAAGCACTGACTGGGTTAGTGGTTTGGTACGCACATTCAATGTACGTATGTGCTTTTGATGATGCGAGTTAATGTATGCATCTGCTTTTAGTGAAGCAATTTAATGTATGCAGGTGCTTTTGGTGAAGCAATTTAATCTATAGTGTGTATGTGCTTTTGGTGAAGCCATTTAATGTATGCATTTGCTTTCGGTGAAGCAATTTAATCTATGTATGTGCTTTTGATGAAGCAATTTAATCTGTGCGTCTGCTTTCGGTGAAGCAATTTAATCCCTGCATGTGCTGTTGATGAAGCAATTTAATCTATGACTGTGCGTGTGCTTTTGGGGAAGCAATTTAATCTACACACCTAAAAACGCCACAGTCTGTTACAGCCTGTTGCAGCTTCAGGCCTGATACAGGTATGATATCATAGCTGTTACAGGCTGTAGACGTCCACAGACTGTTCAGACCTGACAGCATCAGACTGCAACAGACTGTTGGTCTGTCAGTGCTGTATCAGTCTGATATAAAAGAATGATACAGGTATGTTGACAACAGATCTGTAGCCGTCTGTAAGAACAGGCTGTAACAGCTATGATGGGGCAACAGCACTGATGGAAGCTGTTGGTATCAGATAAATCAGGACTGACGATATCAGCACTGTAACAGTCACGTTGAACAGGTTGTATCAGAGCTGTTGGAAACTGCGTAAATTTTCCCGCGGTAACAGCGTGTCGCGTGTCGAATTTTTCGTGACTTCGTCAGCGAAAAAGGACAAGAGACTGAAGAGTTGGAGTTTGCTGAGCGCTTTGTAAAACAGTCTGGCATGGAAAAACAAACAACAGTTATTGCTGAATTAACATAAAAAACTTTGGATGTTTATTTCAAACTTTGACGTCTTTTTGCGAATGTTTTTGTGGCGGAAATTACGTGCAACAAGTGTGTGAGTTTTGAACAGCTCAGCACAGAATGTCTTGATGAAAATGAAAAGCGGAAAATCATCACTCACGGTTCTCGTTGGACATGACTCTGGAGATATAACAGAAAGTTTGTTCCAGCAGTACGTACAATACTAATTTGAAAGCTTGTGAAGCTCGTTTCTTCCCAAAACACTGGTATTGAAACAACGCAAAATTGGACAACTCTACAAATGTTATGGCGTCAGCAACTGGCTGCAATTCTAGCTCCACAAAGCTTAACTGCTTAAAGTAAGTTTTAAAATCTAGTAAACTGGTCAAATGAATGATAGTACAAAAAGATTAAGTTAGAAATGAAATTTCTGGACGTAAATAATTCTGTTGTTTTCCAATATTGTTGGACATGTTTTAAATATATTGCACAAAACTACAGAAAATAAGATTTATTTTTTTATGTTGCACAGTCAGATCTTATTTATAATTATATAACCACAAATCGATACACTTTAGGGGTGCACCACCATGGGGTATTATTAAATGTCAAAGAAACATGCCAATATTTTATTATATTTTCATATTTTTAAATGCACACAGCAAAGCCATAATCCAGAAAATATAATAACTATAAAAATATTTATTCAGGTGTCAAGACTAACATTTCATTATTTCTTTACAATTATTGTTTTTCTTATATATATATATTATTATTTATTTATACAGGTATCTAGCTGAATTCTTAAGCCATAACTATATGGGGACAGAACATTGCACAGGTAAAACTGTTTTCCAGTACATAGCCAGGGTTCAAAATGCAGGAAATAGTGTTTCAGAGACCCTAGAAATCAAAAAAATTTTTGGGTGGCATGCCCCCAGACCCCCTAGGAGATCAAGGTTCTTGCACCCCCCCCCCCCCCCCCCCAACCCAAGAGCAAGTATTTAAGAGTATTGTAATCTGAAAGCCATAAATTACATAATTTTGTTACTATTATTAAACCAGAATTAACATAGAATGATACACGTCATAATATCTTTAGATTTATTTATAAACTAGTAGTAAATGTAAATTAAAACAAGTTGGAGGCATTTTATTAATAGACCCTTAGTAATTTATAGCATATATATACATGCCTGCTATATACATAACACATTACTGATCCACTCACTTGGCCTTTTATTTATTTATTTATTTATTTATTAAGTTTTGCCACAAGGTTCAACAAGAATAGTAATTAATTAAAATTAAAAAAAACAAAAAAACAAAACAAAAACAAAACAAAAAAAAACAAAACAAAAAAACCCAAAAACAACAACAAACAAACTTCATTACTCACAGTGAAAGTTAAGTTATATATAATGTAAAATCTAAAATAATGTGGCAGGGTTGCCGCAACAGCAATCGCCAATTACTGCAGTCCCAAGCAAAAAGGAAATGCCATATTAATTATTTGCGTTGTATTAATTATTTTATAAGTATTAATTATTAACCATTAATTATTGTCAAATATTAATTATTAGTTCTTATTTACCAATCATTAAGTATTAATCGTCAGTCGCCAACTAGAAATTATCAACCACCAATTGCCAATAATTTATCCAACAATTATCTTAATTAGCAATTAACAGTCAATATCCAACAATCAGCAGCCAACGATCAATAATTAACAATTAATTAATCAACCAATCCATCAATTAATTAATCAATTAAATCAATTAATTAACTAATCAACTAATAGCCTTAAATCAACTGTAACCCCCCCCCCCCCTACAAGTTTCTCCACAGATTTAAACTTTTCATGAGAATGGTCTTGGAGACCATTCAGGGGTGATGTCCCCCTCAGCCCCCTTGGCTATGCCAGTGCTGTTTTCCATACCAATAAATTACCCTCATACAAACAAAGACAGGTGTATAGGTGAGCCAAATTTAAAATAATATATTCAAAATAGCACAAGATATTTTATTTAACATTTCTTGTTTAATATTTATCATTTAATAACAGGACAATGAATGCCACATGTTTAAAATCACTGTCTTCTAAATTTTTTGTAATAATATTCAAGATCAAAGTTAGTTAGTCAATAACCCGAAAACTTAGTACAGTGGTATTATTAGAATGGTATTATATTCACAGTTAATCAGAAGAGGAAAAGTTTACAAAATGTTTTATCCATTTGTGCTTTTTTTTATAGTATGCAAATGCAAAAAGGTCAATGTCATGCATTCATGACAATTTTAAAAATCAGAACTCTAGACATGGTATTTAAGCCTCAAATTGTTTTGACACCCCCCCCCCCCCCCCTTCTCTAGAGTAAAACGTTTCTGACCCCCTATATATGGGAGTGAAACTTTATTTGCCTCCCCCCCTCCCCATAGATAATGACAACTCCCTCAAATGTTTTTCTTTTCTTCTCTTTGTGTAGCTTGCCCTGGCAAGGAGAGAATATAACCACAATAAAACCTAACAGGTATGTATTATTTCAGCATTCTATAAGGTTTAGAAAGTAATATGTATTTCTTTTCTTCTCTTTGTATAGCTTGGCCTGGCAAAGAGAGAATATAATAACCACAATAAAACCGAACAGGTACTATTAGCACAGCATTTTTAAGGTTTAGAAAGTAATATGTCTTTCTTTCCCTCTCTTTGTATAGCTTGGCCTGTCAAAGAGAGAATACAACCACAATAAAACCTACAGGTGTGTTAACCTAATGGTTAGCATTTTAAGACTTAGATCTCATAATATATATTTCTCCTTGCCTGGTCATACTATATAAAGAGAAGAAGAAAAAAAGATGTCAATTTCTAACAGATGTACATTTGCTTAGCATTTTTGAGATTTAGAAACTAATAGTAACATGCCTTTCTTTTTTTTTCCCATTATTTTATAGTGTATCCAGCTGGACAAAAAAATTATACATTAATAGGTTGTAAGGTACTTTATATACTGTATTGATACTGGTTACATTGTATCTAGTTTCTCAAAAAAATATATTTAATTTTTTGTCTTCTCTAATTTGTATAGTGTGACAAGAAGGAATTTAAGAAATATGGGCTGCAGAATGTAAATTGCAAGATTAACTCTTGAGGTATTACCTTTATAATTTGGTTAATATTGACAAAAAGAACTAATGTAATGTTTTTCTTCTTTCCTAGTTTTGGCTGCATAACGTATACTGTGTATCTTCTCAAGCCTGGATTTGTAAGTAAAGATTATATGCCTGATCATTTCTCTTTTCTTTTTGCAGTATTATATGTGACTAAATTAGAAAAACGAAGTGTACAAAAATTGTTGGATTAAGCATTCGTCGAAATGAAGATTTATAGTGGTGAAATGCTCTTTATTTTTGTAAATCTTAGTTGATAAGTATAAAAAATAATAAAAGTAGTTACCTGATGTTTCTATCGCGTAGTTTTTTTGTCGTAGTTACCTCTGTGCACCTTTTTTCTTAGTTTTTTCGGCAGCAAACCAGTTTCGGAGTATACCCAGGGAATTTTTGTACCGGCATTTTGTTCATCCACGCGTGGAATAATTATCCACGCGAGTTTCGAGAACGGGTCATGGATCACACGCGGGTCACGTCGCGTTTCCACGCGATCTATCATGGCTGTTACAGTCTGATTGGCATCAGCGCTGTATCATGCCTGACATCAGTGCTGATACAGACTGTGGTCATCATAGCTGTAACAGGGGTCGCTACATTATCCTGTTCAGACCTGATGGAATCATAATGTAACAGACCTGATATCAGTGCTGTTGGATGCTGTAACAGAGCGTGCGTTTTTACGTGTGTACGCAATCAAAAGAGAAAAGGTAATCCAAAAAAAGTGTGAGTTGTATATCAACGTGAAGCGAAATTATAGGCTCCAAAAGGACATATACAAGGTAATCACTAATATTACACTCATGTTATTAATTGAGATGTGCGATAGCCAATGAAACTTATTGATAAAAAAAATCCTTCGCTTGACCAATCAACGTCTTACGTCCAGATTTTGGAACGTACTGACCCAGACAACCTTTTCATTGGCTCGGCGCGATCAGAGAAACGGCTGTTCTTCCCGTTCGCCCTGCGAATTTACCCCCTGGCGTCCACCCCTATCCCCATTGTCCCTAAGAATCCAGCCCGCTCGGATATCAACGAAAAGAGGCCTGGGAACCAGGCTGTCTGGGACGAGATTGGTTATATAGAGGTCAGTGGATGACGACGATTGAGATGCGCAAGAAAACATGCGCTGTTCGACATGGTCGACTCGGACCATGAAATTTGTAGACTTTGGCTGAAGTGAGATTACTCGCTTTATTAAACGGAGTTTCGGTATTTGGCTACCTCGTATAGAACTAGAAGTTTTGTTCAAATTGAGGATCCAGCAGCCATCAGAGGGATTAATTAATATAATATAAAATAAAGTATAACATTAACAGTGCTATCTATAGTATCGCGTACACTACAGTATGGCAACACCGACAAGTATTGGATCGAAGAGCTATTTAGTATGTCATAAACTTGACGAGACATTTTTTCCCAGTTAAGTACCTTACTTCTTCATAAAAGAACATATGCTGGGGAGAAGCCATTCAAATGTGTTGTTTGTCACAAGGCATTTTCTCAGCCAAGTGGATTAAAAATTCACCAACGAACTCATACTGGAGAGAAACCATTCAAATGTGATGTCTGTGACAAAACATTTTCTCATTAAAATAATTTATTAGTTCATAAAAGAAAACATACAGGGGAGAAGCCATTTAAATGTGATGTTTGTGACAAGGCATTTTTTCGATTAAATGGTTTAAAATCTCACCAACGAACTCATACTGGAGAGAAACCATTCAAATGTGATGTTTGTCACAAGGCATTTTCTGAAGCAGGTCATGTAGTAGTTCATAAAGCCGTTGGTAGTAGAAGAACATACAATGCGCTCGTGGTGAAGTTTAGCCTCCATGAAAGGCATTAAAGGGAAAATGACATTATCCAAAATAAATTATCTTTGACACTAGTTTCTACCCAAAATACATACTGATGCAGTAATAGAAGTAATATTTTATCTGTAAATCCAATCAATTTCTTCTCACATGAAAAACTTAAAGAAAAAATAGTGATAATCTTCCGATACACGAATTGCTGCTTTTGCTCGAATTTTCTTCAAAACTCGCTCGTGCCAGTCTACTTCCGCATCACACGTCGATCAGCGAATTGACTGGCGTTGCGCCGCCCAGTATATAAGCGCCTGGATTCTTCATGTCGGCTTAAATTTCACATATATACGACTTCAATCAGATGGGCAGTCCGCATTTGTAAGCATCCATTCTTTGATTTTGGATAGATATTGGTACCAAATAATTTGTAAGCATCCATTCTTTGATTTTGGATAGATTTTGGTGCAAAATTTCATATCAAACCATTTATTTGTTTTTTCGTATTTTGCTACGTTTATTCAATATTTAAGAAATAGAAAACATTTTACGTGTTTCTATAGAGTTATGGAAACATGAGGGCGAAATTTGTGAGAATGTGATATTCAATGGTAATTTCTACAAGTTCCTCGAAACTTTCACAAGTGTTTTTACAACTCTAAAGGAACAGGGAGAAAACGTTTTCTATATTTTTTTATAAAATACGGTAACCCGTCAAAAATAAATGGCATAAATTTTTCTTACTGTTTATGAATGGCGATTGATGGCGTAGTGGATGGCGGTATATCTTTAGGCCCGTTTACACAGGCGATTTTTGTGGCGACTTTTCTCTTTCTGGCGTATGCCATTGACTGGATGTCTCACGAATGTATTGAACAACTATATCTTTGTACAAATGTCCAGTGCATTCGTGAGTCAATCCATTCGATCGCATAAGTCAGGAGGAGAATAATCGCAGCAAGAATTGCCTGTATAAATGAGCCTTAATGGTGCTTCTGTACAAATTTTAATAGGCGAGTTTCAGGGTGTTGCGCGCGCATCATCTTTCAAAAAAAACTGGCAAGCTCCCCCAGGGGCGGATTTAGCATACATCAGACCAGTCACGCGACTGACGTAAAAAATCACAAGAATAATTGCGCAATCAGACTAGTTCTTCGGAGAGATTGAGTCAAGCAAACACCGAGCAGAGATGACCGGTGGTCAGCGTTCGCTTTGAAAGTTTTGCTGGATTTGCCTCAAACCTGATTGGCTCTCGCGTTGATTTCAAGGGTTTTGCTGGATCTGCACCATGGCAACCACTTTTTTGCTGGATTTGCCTCAAACCTGATTGGCTCTCGCGTCGATTTCAAGCGTTTTGCTGGATCTGCACCATTGCTGAGTCAGCTGAGTACATCGAAGCTTCTGTGTTTCAGTCATGAGTTCTGTGGTAAGCGTTTTCGAACGGGTTTTAGCTGCTTTTAACAGCAACGATGAAGACATACTTCGAACAATCTACGATGATTTGTCATCAAGTTTACACGATCGCCGACTTCTTTCAAGCGAGGAAAATTTAAACGCGATTGGAACATTTCGAGCTTCTTGAGGAATTTTGGCGCGGAGTCATTTATTCCCAAGCCATGCACTGCTGTAAGGTAAGTTAAGGTCGTCTTGTTTCATTTCAAATCTACAAACAGTCTAGTGTCGAATACATGTGTTTTTGTCCAGTTTCAATATCGTACTATAATATCATTTTGCGTCCCAGTGAAGTCTGAGTTCAGAGTTCAGGCATATTATTCAGCATGGCGGCATTAGCATATTTCACGCTTGCCAACCAGCAGCTCTTGTATGTGAATTTGGAATGAAGGATCAATGAATTGATTCTTAAGGCAAGGTTTAGTCCGACTTTAAATTTTATCGGACCTTTCGTTTCATGATTTTGAAATGAATACTGTTTACTTTTCAACTTATTTGTTTATAATCTTGCTCTGATGAAGATATATTTTAACCGCGTGGTTGTGAAATAAGATAACATATAATTTATTAACAGATCGAACATGTCACAAATCAATTACTCAGGCGTTTAATATTGGTTTTAAATATTTGTTTAGATCTGAAGCTACTGGCAATTGTCTTTACAGCTCAATTTCGTTGGTATTGGTAGGTATAAACAATACCCTTGTTGATGATTTGAGAGTGTTGACATGCATTGAGCTTTTCTAGCTCCATGCTAATTTTTATTCAAACCATCCATGTTTCTTCGCTGCTGTTGCTGAGCATCAGGAAGATTTTGGTAGAAGTTTAAATAATCTTTTACCTTTATCAGTTTCCTTTGAATGCTTAGATTCAGGGTTGTCTGGGGATGAGCTAGTGAAGAAGGAGGCTATTGTTAATTGTGGTAATAAGAAATGGTCATCTTTTCTTTGTATTCTTGGTCTTTCTTCTGTTCTTAACAGAAATATAGTTTCCTACTATCCACATTGTGGAGACCATAGGTGTAAGTTATTGTTTAATCGTAAAGTTAAAGCCCGTTCTCCTCTGAAAGCAGTACCAGTAGTAGATGACATTCATATTCTATTCTGTGTTGATGGTTTGGTAAAGTCTGGTGATAAATTCAAACCTAACCATCCTTTACTTTTTTGTCCAACTGGTCAAAAAAGAAAACAGTCTGAACATCCAACCTTAAGCAAAATCCTAAAGGAAACCTCATTCCAGTCTGGTAAAAATTCTAAAAATGTCAAACAAAAAATTTCCAGCTTTTTCCCTGGTGAAACAGCCAATTTTTTATACTACAATACAATGAGGTTATGAGACCAATAATTATATATATATCTACTGTTTATCCGATTTTCTCCCCTAATTTATGGAGAAAATTACACACTAAATAACAGGCTATGACAAGGTCTTTGATTCATTGAATAGTTAATTTTTTTAAAGCATAGGTGTTCGCGCCTGTCTCGTTCAGCTAACTAATATTTTAATTAGCTTTGTAAATATATAATGCTGTAATTTTCTCAGTTTAAATGAAAATCTTTTGTAAAAATGATAAAATGTGCTATTAAAAATATGCTTTAAAACTTAACAAAGTTGACTCAAATATGTTGTCAGATCACGGGAAATGCCATTTTAGAGACCCAAATTTCAAAAAATTTCCGGGGGGCATGCCCCCGGACCCCCCTACATATGTGGACCACATCTTTGACTGACATTTCCAAAATCCTAAATCCGCCCCTGTCCCCTCAAAGTAAACGTACTATTTAAAATAAACAAAGTATAGATACAGTTTCTGGATGTTTAACTCTGTTATTCTGCTGTTGTTGGCTCGCTATCAAGTCTGTTTGCCATTGCTTTGTAGAGAGCCCGCCAAGAGCCCACCAATTCCTTTCCAAAACGATGCGCGCGCAACACCCTGAAACTCGCCTATTATATGTGTAATCTCTACATGTTTTCCGATAGAGTTATGAAACGCAGCTTCTAACCCACACAGCTGCTCGCTGGGAGTGTTTTAGCGTACGTGGCAGATAGTTGGAAATTTTGAATTATTTTTTACTCGCGGCAAGTACTCGCAGTAAATAAACCAATCAAAACAAATTATACATTGCTAAAAAGCGGTGCCCTGTGGCGTTCAAAATATCGCGTTAAAAATGTCGCGTCAAAAATATACTATTGATTCCTAACGAACCAACGAACACACACAGAATATAAAGTGGTTTGAAAGTTAGCTGGGCCCGCAAGCCAACTTTCAGGGCATCGCAATTAATCGAACTTTCACCTCGATTTTCCCTTGAAATATCGATTTGTTTTTGGGATGCTATATCAAACACTCAGAAGAGTGCTTCATCAGGATAGTCAAACAGCTCGACGTTTTTTCAAAAAAACTTGGTTATCGCTTCATCAGTCTTGAAACTCCGCGAGTTATCGCAACGAGCTGCGTTCGGTGGAAATACAATGGAAACCGCGCGAGTACTCGCAGCGAGCTGCTTCGTTGCTTCGTGCGAGGACTGGAAATCCGCCTTTACCAAGGTGACTAATTGTTTTAGTATAATTTCAGAGATCGATAAAGAAACCCAGTAATGTTGAAACAAAAACTTTCAAACAACTGCTTTCATTTTAACAGTGGTGATTGTGTTCATTACCAAACGATGCCGGTTGGCAAGCCACAGTCTTTCTGAGTGAATAATTTAAAAAAAAAAATGGAATACAACATCAACAATTTAGAACTGAACTTGTACAAACATTCAAATATATGCATGCTGAAGCGACTTTTATTCTGGAGTTTTGATTTCCGTGTTACGGACTTTTATCTACTACTTGATTCATGTCAATATGTTCTAATTCATTCATGTCAATATGTTCTAATTCACTCGACTTTTTACAAAATACTTTAGGAAGTTTTGTTTTTATGATATTAGATATGTACAACATCTCAGTGATAAATTTGTTTAATATTATGCTGCTTGCGTTTTATATTATACACATTTTTAATTATGAACACAAAATCAACATTTTGACTTTCTTCTCAGCGTCCACGCATTTGTAACCAAGATCGAAGAAGATATGGTTCGTTCTTAACTCCCCCCAAGAAAATTTTAATACAAATAAGCTCTTGACTTTTTGCTGAGCACCTCAAAACACTTTGTCTTTCTATAATCTGAAACCAAGAACTTCCTTCAACCGCAAATGCAGTTTGACTATGGGCGCCGAACCTGAAAGGGTACGCTTAGTTTGAAAAATTAATTCGCCGCGTTAGTTGGAGTTATCAGAAACAAGACACATTTTATAATCGCTTTTAAGCATTCCCGGACGTTAGACTTGTCCAATATCTTGTAAAATACAGTTTGGTAGAGTTGTTCACTCGATGGTGGCCAAACGTATATGAACCGATTTACTAAAATAGCCCGCCATGCTTTGCGACCAGAGGCCGCATACCGCCTGAGCATGCAACAGCATTGCCAAAACCAACGCTTCGTTCTTCGACACGTCATGGCGTTTTTTCAGCTATGGTTGCAATGGCGTCATAAAATCATCACAGTTTTCTCGCACCGGCAACGCAATAATATTTGACCCGCGCAAGTGTGCGCGTTGCGTTACCAGTGTTTTTACTTTGCAGGAAATTTTCTGATTCTCAGGAAATCCTGACTTGAAAAGGAATTTTCAGGATGAGTTGAAATCTCAGGAAATCTCAGGAAAATCAGGAAATCTCAAAAAATCTAAGTAGATCGAGAAAATTTTAAAGAAATTTTTAACGTGAATTTGTGGCTTTCTGTTGTTCGCGGTTCGCCTGCAGTGGCCTGGTTTCTATTTCCCATCATTACTGTCGGAGGGAGGTTACAAATAGTTACGAACCTGAACAAATGAACATTTGGATTTAGTGTTACCATGGTGATAGTTGAGTTTGCTGGCTCTAGTGACTGGGCCTTTGGCCTTCTCTGTCTCTATTCTACGCGTCCTTTATATGGATTGATTATGAAAATATGAATATGTATTTTGTAATTGCTTTTACAAAAAGTTTTAAATTAAAGTTAAAACAAAAAAAATGTAAGCGCTAGCTATTGGACTATTTCATCATTTTTGTTAATTTCATGATCATATATGCAGCCTGCGAGCAGGCTCATTTGTATAGGTACTAGCATGGTTTCGAGTGCAATTTGGAAAAAACATGCACAAGTAAGTTTTTCAAAGACTATCAAAATTGCACGAGTCCGAAGGACGAGTGCTATTTGAGGTCTTTGAAAAACTCACGAGTGCGTGTTTTTTCAGAATTGCACTCGAAACCATGCTATTATTAATAATATACATGAAAATGTTAGACAAAATGTTCTTCCAGCTACGAAGTTACATACCACTCATTGCTCCACTTCTCGAAGCTTTAATGGTTGAAAACTGCTTCATTTTGTTCACTAAATACGTCAAACATTTTACTCATAGCATCTAACTCTTCTAGTCTTCTTGTAGGAACTTTTATGACAATATTTAAGCAAAATTCACTCTGTATTTCATCGAAATGTTCTTCGACAACTTTATGTTTTGGTCGCCATATTGGATTTTCTCGGAAGGAAAAACCATCCTTCAAAATCCGCATAGGCATTTCATTGGCTTTCCGGTAGATTCCGGTTGTTTATTATCCAATCAGAATGCTTAATACTCATTGAAATTTGCCCTGTGTTTCATTTTTCTGCACTGTATTACACCTTTTCTGCACTGTATTACATTGAAATTGCACTCCTCTCGACCAATCAGGATGCAGTAATTTTGTCATGTACATTATTAGGCCCAGTAATTGGGTGGGTTTGTGAAAAGATATCACGTAATAATGTCAAGGAAATTTGAAGGAAATCTAAATAAAATATCAGGAAATTTCAGGACAACAAACAGGAAAATTGGATTTCGGTTGTGGAAGCACTGCGTTACCAGCACGAGAAAAAAATCGGACGGTATCCCGAGCTCAAAACAGCCAGATATACACACGCCATTGCTGTCGGGACGAGATTGCGCTGTAATGCCGGTTGGCATTACGTAAATTGTTAATGCCCTACGATCATAAACAAAGGCAAACAATAAATACTGAAATGAGTGAGGGAGAACGTTAACTTTCATGATATAGAGAATTTTACTTACTATCCCAACGAGTAACAATGAGAAGAGAAAAAATAGAGAAAAAAGTAAAGTAACTGTGTAGGCAGTGTTGTATATACTGTATAGCAAGGAGAAAAGCCGAGAGTCCTTCATCCACAGTAAAACGAGATGAAATAAGCCAATAGAATAAAATAAAAATAGGACTTATATATACGAAAAGGGTGAGGTAAATCGAAAGTAGCGATGGGAAACGGTGAGGTCTTCTGCCTATTTTAAACATTACGATAAGCAACCGGGAACACTGTTGAGCGCGGTGAGATGGGATGTTTAATACTCAAGGGATTAATAAACGGAAAGGGTGGAAAACAAGAAGAGAGTGAAAGTGCATGAGCTAATAAAAATAGTAATTAATTTAAAAAGTAAATAATTGTAGACCATTAAATGAAAGAAAAACATTTTTACTCTTGGCACGACACATCCCCATGGCCTTAACGAACATTTTCCTTTTATGAAACTAGTTTTCTACAATTATTTTTTTTTTATTTATTATTATTTATCATTGTTAGCTCATGCACTTCTATTCTGTGTTTTTTCCCTTGCCGTTTATATGAGTCCCTTGAGTGTTAAACGTTAACATTCATCACACCGCGCTCAGTAGTTTTCATTCCCATACTCCGGTTGCTTATCGTAATGACGGATGATCTTACCGTTTCCGCATGCCACGCACTATAGTTTGTTTATCATTAAGACTCTTTTCCACTCATCGCAGAACTAGTTCGCAGCTTGCTGCGACTTAACAACGAGAAAACAAGCTGCGAGTTGTTTTTAATTAGATACAAACACTCGCAGCGATCTGCGAGCTGGTTTTTGCGATGACTGGAAAGAGCCTTAACGGATGTGATTGCTTACCTTCGATTTACGTCACCCTTTTAGTGTATATTAGTCCTATTTTATTTTATTTTTATTTTATCACGTTTTACTCTGATCAAGGGCTCCGCTCGAAACGTCAGTACTTCGTTAAATACATTTTCGGCAATCTGCAACCTTTTCTCGGGTTTCGCATATTTTACTGTAAAAAGGACCTCACTCTCGGTTATAAAATAGTTAATAATAACTTTAATGACAAAAATTGTCCAGTACTTGGGTTACATAAGCTGTGCTGCTTGGTACAGATTCAGTAACAAGTACGAGTTATATTTAGTATATTGTAAACAGTTAAGTTGTTTTCAACAGTTTGATAATTTTGGTCAATGCTGTATAGCTGCCAACGCGATACACAAATTTGTCGCCTTTTATCCTTGGTCTGCTAGCAATCGAGTTTAACTCTTTTATGTTGGTGTTTTGTGTTATCCCCACGACGAAAATGGTCACTTCTTCTTTTTTTAAGCTAGTCGCAGGAAAACTTGGGGTAACTCCTCTATTCGAATATCCATCTGTCAAAACTAAGATGACCTTTGCGACATTTTTCCTTGCTCCAGCCGCCGGGTCGAAGATGAGGCTTTTTCGAACGTATCTCAATGCCTTCCCGGTTGCTGTCATTCGCCCAACGTAACTAAATAATACACCATGTCATACAATGATTTAAGTAAAACACGGAATCTTATTAGCTAATAGCTATATGTATATTATACATTATATAGGAGGTACACATATGACGCCACAAGTCGTTTTTTTGCAGTGTTTGGCTGTTTAAAAATCAACTATCCCAAAAACAGCGCATCAGAGTCGCACTCCAAACTCGAATCTGACACTTTTTTTATAATTATCCGACAGAAATTTCCCTCCCCCTATACATATTATACACTACTATTAAGACGTTTAGCCTGAAATAATAATTTACCTTATCTTAGCCACTTCTTGTCTAAATGCATTTTTGCTTTGGCATTGGTGAAAATTAAATTCCAATTTAACATGGCTGGAATACGAGACAACTGCGACCCGAGTTTTTGGCGGAGGGACACCATAGTTCTCCACCAAACTGGACACAAATTTCTTTTCTATTTCAAAATTATTGTTTCCAATGCTTCCGGAATTATCCATAACAAATACAATGTCGACTATTAAATAAAAACAAATATTTCTATTAAAATCTGTGATATCGTCTTGTCCCCTTTCGTTCTATAGTCTATAGTAGGCTATAGTCTATAGGTCTTATTTATTCGACTATCTTGTTTTCAGTGCCGTGGCCCACATAGGTTTTACTGGAAGAGGGGGATGGAAATTTGTAAAAATTTCGACAAAAGTTCGAAACGGATTCCCGTTTTACATGGATTGCTAAATCTTAATGGATATAGGTACATGCATGTCTAATGATGTATACTGAGCCCCTGAGTCGTTACAACTTTAGGGCATCCGGATGCTTGTTCCCCCAAGATATTTTGAAATCTAGAATAAAAAAATCAAAACGGGCATGACAGAACAGCGTTATTTTGCAAATTAAAACGTATTTTCAGGAGGAGCTACACATGTACTTTATAGTAGTTAGGTCGGAGGTTGGTGCAATAAAAAATACCTTTTAGTTTGTAAAATTAAATAACCCCATTCTGTCCTGCTGTAATGACTTTGCAAATAATGCTGATTTATATATCTCCGTGGAAACAAATTTTATATGCTTCATGACTTTCTTTTACAAATGTACTTTCATAAAATTGATTGGAGGTTTCCATATATGATACTATTAATTTTTTATTTCCATATATGATATTATTAATTTTTTGCTATTTTCGCCGATTGAAGTGAGGACCCAGGCATTAATGCACCTGAGAATAATACACTGCTAAGTTTTCAAAAGGGCTGGATAATGTGTAGTCTAAAGCCGTGTTTACACTGCAAGCCTTGGCCTAACTTTGGCCTACTTTTTGGCAGTGTAAACATGTCCCTGGACTGGCCTTGGCCAGAATATCTGGGCTTGCTTCTTTTGTTGCCCTATATATGCTTTGGCCTTGGTCAGGCTTGTCCCAGTGTAAACACGACACATATTATACCGCAGGCCAGGCCAGGCCAAGGTCAGGCCATGGCTTGCAGTATAAACACGGCTTGTGTGTGTGTGTGTGTGTGTGTGTGTGTGTGTGTGTGTGTGTGTGTGAGAGAGAGAGAGAGAGAGAGAGAGAGAGAGAGAGAGAGAGAGAGAGAGAGAGAGAGAGACTACAATTGGTCGAAAAATACTTGAAAAAGTACTTTTGTGTTCCATATTGTTGTTCGGACGGTGTGTCCTTCTTCAGGTGAAATAAGCCTTTCTTTATGTCATCTCAAACTTATTAATAATTCATGAGATAATCAGCCAATTACAATAGTTCATTCAATCACCTGATTGAAGTTGGATACTCCAGTAAAGATATTAGATGAAAACCAGTGTTCATCCAACTCTTAAGATCTTAATTATCGATGCAAAATAAACAAGTTGCTGAATGAATAAATTTTACACAAATTCATGAATAAAATCTCATGCCAGTGCCGTTTATTAAATTAAAGTGAAACTGAACCGATTAACTTTAATGTAACTTGAAAACTGACGTTGTGATTTGCAAAATACGAAAAATAACTTCGTGCAGATTTTATAATAATGGTACACCAAGTTTTATCCTAAAATAGCCGCTTATTGAATCGTGGGCTCAGCTTAGTCCAACACGAAGATCGGACCACTGATCTCAAATAATATACTCATTATGCTGGATAGAGCATCTATTGTTTCGCGCCTGGCAAAAATTGAAGTCGGAAGTGAGGCTAAAAATCTCGCGGCGGCCATATCCGGTGGGACCCACAATATTGCTGAATCATAGTTTTCGCCTCTGGTTTTCGCTTTAAATGATCGGGTTTTTAACGAAAACCAGCTAAATTTTTGTGATATGTATCTGTCGCTATGGGAAAACTTAAAAGTGGCTGTATGAAAACCAAGTGGGTCCCACCTGAAATGGCCGCCGCTAATTTATTCCGACTTCACAGCGAGCACCGGATGCTCTATCCAGTATAATGAGTCTATTATTTGAGATCAGTGGATCGGACTCGCGCGCCAGGTAGTGTAGGGTATGTTGGTGCGATAATTTCTTCCTTTTTACAGTAAAATTTCAGCTATACTCGCTGTAGAATTAGATGAAAAAGTTCGCTCAAATTGCTGCAAATGGTGTTTCCGAGGTTCTAGATTTCAAAAATTTCCCTGGGAGGACCCCCTACAAATGCGGTCACTAATTGCCACTACTGCCCGCCCCCCCACTTTTTGACACCTTGCTACGGCACTGCATGAGGGTTTAATTTAATTGTATTTTTTAATTGAAATCACTCGATTGAGATGCCATATCAACAACTCGTTTATCGTGTTTCACCAGGGGAATCCAAACACTCGAAAACAATAAAACCACTCCTCCACTTTCAGCCTCGTGCTTTCATCATGTTTTCTCGTTTTTGGATCCCCTGATGAAACACTCAACTTCGTTGTTGATATATTACATCTCACCTGAAGAAACACCCTCCAAAACATCGTCAATGGAAATACGTAAGTATACTTTTACTTAAGTATTTTTCGACAAATTGAAGTTATTTTATATCTCTCTCTCGTGTTATATTGTATTTGTCAAGAACTAAAGAATAAGACATTTTAAAAACTTAAAACCTTGTTGATCATCTAGTTGATCATATGGCAGACCCATTTCACCAACCGAGCTTCTATTCCCTCCTGAAAGCAAATAGGATATGATCATTATATATATCTATCTCAAACTCATTAATAATTCATGAGATAATTAGCCAATTACAATAGTCCATTCAATCACCTGATTGACGTTGGATACGCCAGGAAAGCCCGAGATATTAGATGAAAACCGGTGTTCATCTAATTCTTAAGATCTTAATTATCTATGCAAAATAAACAAGTTGCTGTATGAATAAATTTTACACGCACTCAAGAATAAAATCTCTTGAGGGTTTATTTTAATTGTATTTTTTAATTGAAATCGCTCGATTGAGATGCCATATCAACAACTCGTTTGACGTGTTCATTAGGGGAATCCAAACACTCGAAAACAATAAAAGCACTCGGCCTTCGGCCCCGTGCTTTCATAATGTTTTCTCGTGTTTAGATCCCCTGATGAAACACTCAAACTCGTTGTTGATATATTATATATATATATATATATATACATATATATATATATATATATATATATATATATATATATATATATATATATATATATATATATATATATATATATATATATATATATAATAGTTAAAGTAGCCGTTTACAATAGACCACAGAGTGCTCGATACTTTTGAAGGTAGAGCAAGATAGATTTTATTTAAAAAAAAAATGAACGTTGCTACTCCGAGTTTCACGCGTTAAGCGATCATCACGCAACTGATATACCATCAACACAGCCATCGACATCTAAAATACCATCTTAATATACCATCAACGCAGCCATCGACATCTCAAAGAACGCGAAAACGAAATATTATCTGGTTCAACTACAACAACAACGACAACGTCAACGACAACAACAACAGCAAGAAGCAAAACTGCAGCTGCAGAAATAAAACCGATTGCCCCTTGAAAGGAAACTGCATGGTTACAGGAATCATCTACATAGCTGATGTGACAACCGACGAAGCAGACACAACAAAACAATATATAAGAATGACAGCCAACAACTTCAAGCAACGCTTCAACAACCACCAGAAATCTTTCCATGACGAGAAATACAAGAACGAAACTGAACTATCGAAGTACGTTTGGGACTTAAAATCAAAAGGGAAACCGTTCAATGTTAATTGGTCTATTTTAAAACGCGCCGCCCCTTACACAAGTGGAGCAAGCCGCTGTAATCTGTGCCTAGAAGAAAAACTGCTTATTCTGAAAACTAACAAGGCGAACTTGCTCAACAAACGATCGGAGCTAATTTCAAAATGCCGCTCTAGGAACAGAGATACACATCCGGGAACATTCTCTCGAACTTCGCGCGTGCAGTGATGTCACGTGTGCCGCGATCTCACGCGTGCCACGCAATATACTCGGAGTAGCAACGTTCATTTTTTTAAATAATATATATATATATATATATATATATATATTATTTAAAAAAATGAACGTTGCTACTCCGAGTATATTGCGTGGCACGCGTGAGATCGCGTGAGATATATATATATATATATATATATATATATATATATATAGTTCAATCTACAGACACGTGTTCCGCTGTACCACAGCTCATCAGTGTAGCTTGGAACAATCTGAATGAATTTCATCAATTACTTATACACATGCGATCGTCGGTGACAACCGCATGTGGGGCAGCATTGGTGAAGTACATTCAGATAGCGTGAAGTGCGCATGGGTCCAGAGTGCTCAAACTTCCACAAGGGTAGTAAGCGTTGCATTATCGCTAAAAGGTACCCACGGCAACTTCACAGAGTGCTCAACAACACCGAAGTGAAGGAGCATACATATATATTTAACAATTATTCACCGAAGTGGAGGTGAATAGTGCTGGATATTCACTGAGCCGCTTCGGCGAGGTGAATATCCACACTATTCACCGACACTGAGGTGAATAATTGTTTTAGCATATACCTCATAAATGAAATAACAAGTTTAACATTCTAGATCTTATATTTTCGGTATTTTATACAAGACACGGCCGCTAGCAACTTGGGCACTATATAACGGCACTTGGCGTACTCGATATTTGTCGACAAAACAGTTTTCACAACTTTTGAATATATTAATGGCTAGAAAATTGTAAAGAAACATGCCTGTGGACACTCTTCTACTTAATTTTGTTGAGTTTTCTCGTTATTCTACAACATGAGCCTTGTTTATCAATAAAGTCTTCTGCTTCGGTAAACAAAGCAAAACTGGCCGCCATTTTGTTTTGCCCGCAGGTGAATAGCGCAGGATATCCCGAGCTAGAGGAACCAATCAGATTGCGTAAAAAGCACTATTCACCTGCAAGGTATATGCTAAAATATATATATATATATATATATATATATATATATATATATATATCTATATATATATATACAGTATATACATATATATATATATATATATATATATATATATATATATATATATATATATAAATAAAGGATCAATTACAAAACAGCTTGAAAGTTAATGATGTGACATTCAGGTTAATGGGGAACTCCAGTCAAAAACAAGTTTCTTTTAAACAAATTAAAGGCGTTTAAGTACAATGTTTAGAAATATTGATAGTTTTACGATATCCGCTCTGGTACTCGAGAAATAACATTTTCATTGTACTCAGTTCAAGCTTTCTAGATACCGCCATTTTGTGAACGGCTCAAACTCTAAGTATACAGGTTAGTATTCAATTTTGAAATTATTTAGTTCTGGAGAGAGAAGAAAACCACGTGCTCAATTACGTCAAATTGAAAAAAAAATAGCCGCTGTACAACAACTTTAGCAATCGAGTACATTTTAAAATGGCGGCGTTAGAAGCATACATGTAATATACGGTTATATACCAGAATGAAAACGTTATTGCTGAGTACAAGAGCAGATACCGTAAAACTATTACCACTAATAAACAACATATCTCAATACTTTTAAGAGTAACTTATTTTTCCACTGGGGCTCCCCTTTAAGGCTTGTTCGCACGATCCGATTTAATGCATCCGATTCTCCTCCTGATATTTGTCATTTAGCGGATGCACTTTTTAAATTATTATTTGGTTATTTTTTCGCAAATTCCCGCCATGCAATAATATAGTTGTTACTTTTGTAGCTTAAACACATGCACTTTCATGTTATTCTCCCAAATGCATCAATATGTTACTCTCCCAGATGCATCAATAACATTCAATGAACATATCACAAATGTCGTTTCTACAACGGTATTGCTGTCATGCATTTATGTCAAAACAATAGAGGAAAGCGCATTTTTGAAACAAACTCGAATTAACATAATACTAAAATGCTTCGATTATCAGCTCCAGAGTACCTGCAAGTGCAATAATTACAAAGAAACGATCGGCTGTGCATGATCTTCGTATTAGGAACAACAATGAACGTTATATTCGCTTTTATAAAACTACCTCGGGCCAAAAATCCTCTGGCCATTTGTTTATCGTGCAACTCGATTATGGAATAGTGTAAATACCGAGATTAAAAATTCAACAATTACCACTGTTTTGAATTTAAAAAACAAATGAAACGTTACATCTTTAACGAATTTCCCAATAGTTAACATAGCATAAACAGAGAATTAGAGCTGTAAAGTTCGTTAATTATTTTTTTTTGTTATTACAGATGCCGAAAAGCCATGCACATGTATACTGAATATGGTGCATTTTAAAAAAGAGTAATAATTAACATAGTATAATAATAATAATAATAATAATAATAATAATAATAATGCATCAGGAGGAGAATCGAGTCCAGTCATTCGGATCGTGTAAACAGGCCTAAAAGTTTTTGTTCAACTACTAGCTTACCATCCATAATATGGAATGTCTTTTTCGGTCTAAAACGTAGGAAGTTCTTTTTTAGACCCTTGGAAGCCGATTGTGCGGTGTCGAAACCACGTGCTATAGAGAGAAAAAGATATATATTTATACAGTAACGAAAATTCACTTTGCGTTTTCTTAGTCTATAAATTAATATTTAACAAATAGATAATAAGCTCAAAATTCCTACGAGGCAATCTGCGAGGGTCCTATAGAAATTGAGAGCGAATAATCTATTATTTATTTCAATAACACTACACGGTGGTACGGTCCGAACATATGACATTTATCTTCCAGCTCGTGGTGAAAGGAATGTTTCACTCGTTCGCGGCTCACTCGTGAAATATTGTTTTCATCACTTGAAGCTAAACTTCGCATATTTGCGCTGCAGTGTAATATCTCTCTTTTTCTTTCTTTCTCCCTCTCCCTCTCCCTCTCCCTCTCCCTCTCCCTCTCCCTCTCCCTCTCCCTCTCCCTCTCCCTCTCCCTCTCCCTCTCCCTCTCCCTCTCCCTCTCCCTCTCCCTCTCCCTCTCTACATAATTAAAAATACACATATATAAAAAAAGATCTTACATTAACCATTGCATTATTCACTGACCATGCTTTTTTCAATAAATTCAACCTGAATATCTTCAAACACATTATGGCCATATTCGAAGAAATGCGTTTACCAATGCTTAGAGAGAGAGAGAGAGAGAGAGAGAGAGAGAGAGAGAGAGAGAGAGAGAGAGAGAGAGAGAGAGAGAGAGAGAGAGAGAGAGAGAGAGAGAGAGAGAGAGAGATGGTAGGGTATATGACTAATGCGATTGTGTTAAGCTGGATTTCCACTATACTAGGCGTAAAATGTCGCCCGCTCGACTTTTCTATTGTACAAATTGAATAGTTTACGCCTAGTGGAAATTAGTTACGCGCGATATTTTACGCCTAGTGGAAATCCAGGTTTAGTGTGGTAGGCGAATCGATCTTACGGAAGACGTCATTACAATCGTATGTGGCCTATCTAAAATAACAAAATATAAATATTTTGATATGTATAGGTTAATTAATGTCGCGAGTGTGATATGGGATTCCACATCGCGAGTAAGGTTAACAGCCACGAGGGGCCGTCCCCGAGTGGCTGTTAAGCTTCACGCACGATGTTAAATCCCATATCACACGAGTGACCATGAATTAACCATCTAATCCCATGACACACCCAAAATTACATGAGAAGATAATAGCTGATTGAAAGCAAGGTTAAAACAATTTCTGATTAACGATAACATGCTTTGTTTCAGTGAACGTTTATCGTGAATGAAACCCATTTGCTGTTTAAATTATATAGCAGTCTACTATATAATTTAAAAAGAAAAAAGTGTTAATCTAATTTGTATGCATAGCGTGATAAATAGTTATCCGAGTGTGATATTAGTTATCCCACTATATAGTTTTCGCATACTAATGAGCATTTTTACCCCACAATTTCCCGCTCTTCAAAGCCCTGCCCAGTTGACATCGTTGACAGTTGGATAAAGGCTTTAACGCGTCTCTTGGAGCAATGAATTCTGGGTCGGTAAGTATCCACCACTATTCACTTCCACTTCGGTGTATAATTATTAAATACTCTATATCTCTATATCTCTTTATCTCTATTTCTCTATATTTCTATATCTCTATATATTTCTACATCTCTACATCTCTACATCTCTACATCTCTACATCTCTACATCTCTATACATCTCTACATCTCTACATCTCTATATTTCTATATCTCTATATCTCTATATCTCTATATATCTATATATCTCCATATCGCCATATCTCCATATATCTATATCTGTATATCTATTTGTCCCATGACACAACCCGCTTTTAGCATATAACAAACCAGTAGATACAAAGAAAAACTAAAATTTTAAGTTTCTGACAAAAAAGCTGCTTGGATTGCGGTAAGCAATGTTGTATTGTACTATATAGTTTCCGTCACAGTTTCGTGCCGAGAGATAAAACCTTTGCAGATATTTTTTTAAAGCCTAAGGAGACATTTCTTCTTTATTTGACAATTCTTCTTTCTGCTAAAATTATTCTCGGTAAAACATAATTGTGGTTTAATGAGTATATTTTATTTACTTATTTATTTATTTATTTATTTATTTATTTATTTATTTATTTATTTATTTATTAACTTTACAACCATACAAGTGAGCGAAAGAATTAATACAAGTTAAAAATCAAAACGGTGCAAGACTTGGTCATGGTTGAAGGTATGGTCAACAGGACATGAGTCCCATGTGAAGACCAACTTGACAAAAAAAATACAGAGTAGAGTGACATAAATTAAAGATAAGGACTAATATACTATTTACACACGATAGGACAGATTAAGAACAACAGCTTAAGTTGTAAGAACGACACTTAGAGCAGTAGGTTTTCCAAGTGCGCATTCTATTTACTTCAAAAGTAGAGTCTAATTGAGAAGGGTAGTACATATAAAGTTGATGCTTAAAAGAGGAAACAGACGTACTATTACGGATGATCGGGAGAGATTGTTTTTTATTGTTTAAAACAATTTTACGTAAACTCGCGTATTCGATATTTGTAACAAACCTTTTGGACAACTTTTTTAGTGCATATTGATGGTTGAAAAAGTTAACAAACATGCCTCTGAACACTGTTAAACCAAAGTTTGTTGTTTTTCCTTAGTGTTCGCTTCTGGCACGAAAGCTTCGTTTATTGAAAACATTTCTTCTTCGGTGATTGAGTCAAAACGGGCCTCCATTTTGGTTTATGCGGAATAGTGCGGTTTATTTTACTTGGAATAGTGCTGGATATTCCCAGGGCCTTTTTGAAATTGGGATGGCGGGAAAAGGACCTGACACAGGCTTGTCACAGCACCAAGAAATACTGCATGGCTGTAATAAATTAGCACTTAATTTAGTATATAAAATCATTCTGAGTGATGCGGTCCCGTGGGAGTAGTTCATTGTTTTGGTTCTCATATATCGCCGATGGTCGCCGATCGTCGCCGACCCATGATTTAGATGCATGTTAAGTAAAAAAATAAAAGCACTGCTTTTCTGCATTGTTCTTTATTACTTAACATGTTGCTGCACTAGTTCCCGTTTTAACATGCATCTAAATCACAAATCGCCGACGATCGGCGACCATCGGCGACATATGAGAACCAGGCTTAAAAGCTATTTCAATATTATTAACTGGCACAAAACTATGCATAATTATATTTCTCGAAGAATGCAATCAACCCACTGATCTCAAATAATAGACTCATTATACTGGATAGAGCATCCGGTGCTCGCTGTGAAGTCGGAATAAATTAGTGGCGGCCATTTCAAGTGGGACACTTGGTTTTCATACAGCCACTTTTAAGTTCTCCCATAGCGACAGATACATGTTACAAAAATTTAGCTGGTTTTCGTTAAAAACCCGATCATTTAAAGCGAAAACCAGAGGCGAAAACTATGATTCAGCAATATTGTGGGTCCCACCGGATATGGTGGCCGCGAGATTTTTAGCCTCACTTCCGACTTCAATTTTTGCCACGCGCGAAACAATAGATGCTCTATCCAGTATAATGAGTATATTATTTGAGATCAGTGAATCAACCAGGGAACAGGTGGGCAATTTGTCTGCGCTAACCAAAAAATCGCGGGCGTATTTATTCTTCATTGCCATTTTCTTTATGCGAAAATCAATTTAATGGCGAGTTCTCTGAGCTTTTCTTCGTTTTCAAATACGCCTTCCAAGCTTGTCGATCCAGCGATTTGCTGTTCGACTTCGTGTTCTTCGTTGAAGCTGAAAAGGTTCGCAATCGGAGCAGCGGAAGTACGGCATTTTACGAAGACGATCTTAAAGAAAATTGATTTTTACTTCCCGAGTCCTTTCTGTTTGACCTCATGACAGGATTGATTAAACGTTTTCTTTTACCTCCAGGCAACTTCAGATGTTTAGTTCATAATTTTATGTGCAAAAATGTGTTTTACAGATTAATTTCAAAGCTTTTGTTGCGAACACAAGTTGATCGAATTACTCTATTTTTAACGAAAACAGCAATAGCAAAAACTCTAGCCGTTCGCATTACTTTCAAAATAGCATTAAGGCAGTTTATTTTTATTCATGATTTCCCCATGAATCAAAATTATCTTTGGGAAAAATGCGTAACATTTTCAAAATCGCTCACGATGACCCATGGTCGGCCCAAGCAGAATATAGTGGGTTTGAAGACTGAGCAAAAAACCCACACTTGTTTTGTCGATAGCAACTTTTGAAGACGCTTTGACTATTATTTCTACATATCTTTTTCCAACTATGCGATTTTATCACACATCAAGCTGATTGTGTAGTTCTGGGGGAACGTCATTTCAGCCGTTTAAGGTGGAAAAATCCGAATGGCACGTAAGGCAGAAATGCAAAAAAAATTCTCAAAAACAAAACGTTCGCATTACTTTCAGCCTATGGTTTTAGCAATCTTTTGAATTGAACTACATGCGCATGCTGAGTTGGTAATTCATTCGGTAAAAAATGCGCCAGGTGGATTAATTCGAGATTGAATGTAACCTCTTCAGTTATATAACACGGATGGGAATGTGTCCCGAGCGTTTCACGAACCCACGTGAAATCCACGCATTCTTGCCGCGCATGCATGTGCAGACAAATTACCCACCTGTTATGCCAGCTGGGAACATCAGTTGTGGTTACCCCAAAAAACAAAGAAATAATTCTCAAAAAGTTGCAGTTTGTAAGGTACATGTAACTTTAACCCTCTGTCACATCAGAATCGCGATCGTCCTCAAAAATACATGAGGAAATGTTCAAATATAACTTATTATTTTTTTTCGGTCCGTATCCTACCAAATCCTGCTTTCTGATTGGTTAACGAGCGGTCTGTATGAGCCCGTACGGATCGCTCGAGATAATTTTTTTAATGTGTTTTATAGGCCGTAAAATTCATCGATTTTCATAACTATTTCGCTTGCCACAGAAAGAATATATTTAACAGAGAGCTACGGGGATACAAATGAGTTTTATTATCCAAATGGCTTTGACAACTTCGTGTGAAAACAGCGAATTTTAAAAGAAAGCGAGAATGCCGTGAAAAAGCAAAATTTCAGCCAGCGACATTTATAAAGTTTTAAAGTATTATTGCTCAACGATGTATGAAAACAGTAGTTTAAAACAATAGGCAAAACATACATAAACTTGTGAACACAGTATTTTGAATCACTAAATGAAACTATATAGAAGTATATATGTATTAAAAAAACATACCACGAGAGGACAGAAAAGCTGAAACCTTTTGATACTAAACTGTCATTCTTCTGTTGTCCACCTATACTCAACAAAACCGCTACAAGTCTTTACCCTTTAGTCAAATATTTTCCACACGCCAACCTCGTATCGTGTCATGTCTTTGAAAAAAGTTTCAAATGGCTTCTTACAAGCATTTTCGTCTTCAAACCCGAACGACCCACTTTCAATTTCCATGCAGTCAGCCGAGTATTGAAAGCGATTTTCCAAACGAACAGCCAAAAACGAGCAAGCGACGAAGAAGGACGAAGAACCTTTATCAACTAAACTTTAAAAGCACTAGATCTTCAAGTTTTGACTGTTTTTTTATCACAAAAGACGTTCCAAGCTTCCCTGTCAGACTGCATTTCGGCAGTTGTTTACTGTCGAACGATAAACTTTGGACTTTTGAATATCACGTGAATGTCATCTCGATTAAGGTACGTTTACACACTGCGATTTGTCGGGCCGATTTTGACGAATCATTACGTGATTCGCGGACTAATGCGGTAATTCGTCATCCCCGACAAATCGAAGTGTGTAAACGGCAACTCCAATTTTCTTTCACGATTTTAAAATTACTATATAATGGCGTGAAATGGCGAAAAATGGCGTAAGCTTAAAAAAAATGTCGGAAAACGAAAGAGATACATCTTTGGCTCTCGCAGCCACGGGTTCAATGTTTTTATTCATGGCGGCAATATTAAAAACCAAGAAAAAAAGGAGAAAAAGGTCGATTTGGGTAAAGAAGATGTTGAGACTTCCGACTGACTCCCAGACACACAGGCGATATATGCAAACAGCGTCATTTGTTCTTAAGTTAATATTTCAGCCAATCAGGAAAGGAAACCAATAAATGCAAGTTTTAATGAAGCCAGATAAATTGTTTCACATTACATTCCTGAGCCAGGAATCCCCCTCCCCCTCCCCCAAGTAGTCAGCTTCTACACCACAAAAATGTTTAATACCATATTCTAGTGAGTGGTAATTCTTGCAAGGGATAGAACATTTTCTTCAAAGCAAACAGGCCCCTTCTGCATTATAAACCAAAAGTTCAACATTTAAAACCCTCTAACCCCCCTCCCCCGAGATAGATTAAAAATCATTAAGGCATTGTGCCATTGTCATCAAATTTAAGTTATTAAATCAATATAATAAAATATAATATCTCTTATCTTAACTTTTCTAACAAACACGAACAGCAAGGCCTGGTGGTCAGGGAGTGGGTGGGGTAGGGTTCTACACCACTAAGCATTGTTTTGAAAATTTAATACCATATATAGTGAGTGGCAAATCTTGGAAGGGATAGAGAATATTTTCTTCAAAGCAAACAGGCCCCCCTTCTGTATTATAAACAAAAAATTTAACGTTTAAAATAAGGAGAATAAACATTATACATATAATTTTCATTGTCCCACATTAACATTTAGCAGTGAGTAAAATTATTTCACTGAAAATCTCTTGAAGCTCAAGGCTTCAGGATCCATTTGCATGCATGCAAATTGAAAAGAATGTGATTTTCCTCCCTCTCATTTTGTATACATGGAACAATTTAAATTATGTCAAAATAATGAGACATATGTTTTTGCTGATATAATTCCTCCTTCTTTGCTGTGTATGTACTGAATAGATGGCTCTGTTGTTAAATTTTTTAACTGGTTAAATTTGAAATTTCATAGGAACTACTGACCAAAGTAAGTCCCTTGATTGCCAAGAAAGACACCTGTATGAGACGGTCGATACTACCCAATGAATGTCTTGCTGTCGCTCTAAGATTTCTTGCAACAGGAGAATCTTATGCAAGCCTTGAATTCCAGTATCGAATAAGTCGATCCACACTGAGTATATTGATACCATCTGTCTGCCAGGCAATTCACAAAGTACTGAGCAGGGATTACATGAGATGTCCTTCCACAGAGCAAGAATGGCTGAAGATTGCAGGTGATTTTGAAGAGAGATGGAACCTGCCTAACTGCATTGGTGCAGGTGATGGAAAACACATCAGACTGAAGTGCCCATCCAATACTGGATCAGACTTCTACAACTACAAGTCTTTTTTCAGCAGTGTTTTATTGGCATTCGTTGGCCCACAGTACCAGTTCCTGTACATCGATGTTGGTTGCCAAGGTAGTGCCAGTGATGCTGGTATTTTCAGGAAGTCAACCTTGTGGAATGCTATCGAAACAAACATGATCCATATTCCCCCACCAAGACCTTTGCCACAGTCTGAAGATCCAATATTTGAAGTATCTGATGCAGCCATTGACCATTTCTTTGTCTGTGATGACGCATTCCCACTGGGCAAACATCTGATGAAACCTTACCCAAGCAAAAATTTATCTGAAGAAAAAAGAATTTTCAATTATCGCCTGTCACGAGCCCGGTGAATAAGTGAAAATGCTTTTGGTCTGTTAGCTGCCCGATTCCGTATTTTTCACACTGTCATCAGCCTAAAGCCAGAGAGTGTAACCAGTGTTATCCTTGCTTGCTGTTCCATACACAATTATTTGATGGCAAAATCCTCAACTTCATATGTTAGTATGGACGCTGAGGTGAATGGCGAAATCTTTAATGGCAGTTGGAGAAATGATGTTGGCTCGAGCAAATTACAGTCTTTACCAAAAAGCAAGCAAAGGTGTCCACGTAATGCAGAGGAAATGCGAGACATTATTTGCGAATACGTAAATGGACCAGGGGCAATTTCTTGGCAATGGAAGGTCTTGGTTGCATGAACAAATGTTTTATTGTATTGAATATATTTTTGTACGAGCTATATTTTTATATATATTTATACTAAATAAGATATTATAATAAAAACCAAGAAACTCAGCTGTTAGTTACTTTTTATAAATGAAAAATATTAAATAGAGATGTCAGAACTATCATATTTGTAACTTATATTTAATAATTTGAATTATGCAAGCGCCGCGAAGCGGCGCGCTCGTATAATTCTGATTGAAGGGAGAAATGTATGGAATACTTACGGTATGACGTTGTCCAATTGGTGATGGAGCCACACATAAAAAGCACTGGGGTGAGAAAAGAAAGCGCGGGAAACCCGCCTCGAGGCACCATATAAGGTATCACCCCCGGTCTTATCTCCGATTTTTTCACAGAGCACAGAGAAAGACAACATGTTACACTTTAATGCAAAAATTATTAATGTAAACACAACAACATGGTCGTTCCAATTCAAATGTATGGAATACTTACGGTAGATTACAACGCAAGTTTCCCAACGAATGACCCATGTTGCACAACACAACACTAAAAAGATGACGAACCTAGTCATTACATGCACGTAAACATGCATTAATCTTGTACTGTTCTCTATTTCCGAGACAAAATTGATGTCCCGTAAGAGACAGGAAGAGAAGGTTTATAATAAAAACGATTGAAAGTTGATGGATTTGTCCAATCTGCCATGGACATTATAGAGTCCACACTTAGACCTGCACGTCTCGCCGCCGATGTCGAAGCGCTTCTGACAGAGTGACCTTTGAAAATGCCTTCTTTGATTCCAGAAAGAAAATAACCTCTTTAAGCCAACGAGAAAGCGTGGAAGAAGTGACGGGTTTATGAGGTTTCCTCAGCGAAAGAAATAATAGTTGTTGCATGTTGTCGTTAGATTCTTGTCGCCATTCCTTGGTTTTGTCTAAGTATATGTCAAGACACTGAGCTGGACAAAGAGTTTCTTCCGTAAACTTCGGGTAAATTGACTCTCCAAGTTTGCCACTGTGAGAGCGCTTGCGATAAGTAGTGTGGAGGAATTTTACACCTTCTGGATAATGACGTAAGTACCTTATATCCAATGTAGCCATGATAGAACTTCTCTCAGGGCAGGTAAGTGCCATGAGCATACAAAGCTTTTACGATAGTTGTTTAAAAGACAATGTAGAATTTTCACCAAGATTTGTTAAATAATTAGTAACCGTTACTACGTCCCATGTGATCTGATATTGAGGTTGAGGAGGTCGCGAAATTGAAATGCCTTTCATTAATTTAATAACCAAAGGGTGTTGACCAATCGGTTTCTTATCTACATCACAATGTGCTGAAGAAATGGCTGATCTAAGGACATTTATTGTTCTATATTCTTTACCCTTAGAGAACTGCTCAGCCAAAAATGTTAGAATTTCAGAGATTGGACCAAATACGGGATGACTTTGCCGTTCCTCACACCAGCTACTCCACTGAGACCAAGAGCAGTTGTAGGTTTTGGTGGTTGAGGTCTTAACACTGTTGGTAATGAGTTCGACAGCTGTTTCTGAAATTCCCGTTGTTTGGAAGTGTTGCCGGATATTTTCCAAACGGCCAGTTTGAGTGCGGGAAATAGTGGGTTACTGCGTCTGGATTGGATGCCTCCACTAGTAGACTGGTGTTGTTTCCCAGGTATACTCGGTAGTCTATCAGCATCTTTAGTAGTAGTGGCCACCACGGCTGGGCTGACCACACTGGAGCTACCAATTTACACTAGAGTCGCACAGTCCTTCTTGGTTTTGTGAAGGACCGCTTGGACTAGGTTGAAGGGAGGAAAGGCATAGGCTGTTATGTTGGACCAATCCATGGTGAATGCATCCGTGTGGGCTGCATTTGGGTCTGGTCCCCAACTGACATAGTTTTTTAGTTGGTGGGTTAACCGTGAGGCAAATAGGTCTACTTGACAGTGTTTGATCATGGGGAAAATCACTGATGGCTTCAGTTGCCAGTCGTTCCAGTCCCTCGTTGTCCGAGACTCTGAGTCTGCTGCGATATTTGTTTTGCCCAGGATGTACTGGGCTAGAAGAAACAGGCTTCTTTGCTCGCACCATTCCCAGATCTCGAGAGTCAACTGGAGAAACTGGGGGCAGTGAGTGCCACCCATGTTGTTCAGATATGCCACTGCTGTGGTATTGTCCATCTTTAACAAATTACTTTTCCTGACTGGGTTTTCACAAAGGGTTTCAGGGCAAAAAAGGCTGCCCTGAGTTCCAGAATGTTTATGTGGACTTCTGATTCTGTTCTGGTCCGCTTCCCACCTGTTCTCCGATTGCCCCAAGATGCTCGGAGGCATCGGAGGTTATTGTCAGATCTGCTGTTGGAGGAAGAATGTGACTGCCTTTTAACAATGGAAGATTGTTTACCCACCATGACAAGTCCACTTTGGCGTTTTCGGACAAGCTCACTTGTGTGTCGTAATTTGACCATTGTTGCAAGGCCTCTATCTGGAGTTCCTGGAGGTGACGATAATGCAGTGGCGCAGACCAAACTGCTGGACGGCAAAATTCGAGGAGTCCCAGTACTCGGGATATTTGCCGGATAGACGGTCGCATCGCCTTTCGCAAGAGGCGACATTCCTTCTGAATTAAGTGGACTTTTTGAGGAGGTAAAATGAACTGCATTGACGTAGAGTCGATTAGCATGTCTAGAAATAGGATCTTTTGCATTGGAGTCAGTTGCGACTTTTGGTAGTTGATCAAGAATCCCAAAGATTCCAGTAATCTGATGGTCATTTGTTTGTGATAGTTCAGGGTTTCGATTGACGCAGCTATTAATAGCAAATCGTCGAGGTAGATTATTAACCGAACTCCTTGACCTCGTAGCCAAGCAACCACGGGTTTCAGGAGTTTGGTGAACACTCTTGGTGCTACGTTTAGACCGAACGGCATTGTCGTAAATTGGTAAGACTTGTTTTGCCACAGAAAACGAAGAAATCGTTGGGATGTTGTGTGAATGGGGACAGTTAGGTAAGCGTCTGTCAGATATATACTTATCATGAAATCCCCTTTGTTTATGAGAGACTTTATTGTCGAAAGATTTTCCATTTTGAAATGCTCGGTTTCGATGAACTCGTTCAGTGGACTCAAATCTAGCACCGGACGCTGACCCCCGTTTTTCTTCGGGATTAAAAACATTTTGTGATAAAACGCGTCCTGGCTGAAAGGCACCTGAATAATTGCTCCTTTGTTCAGAAGCGACAATATTTCCTCGTCGACTAAACGAGGGTTTTGAGTCAAAGTCTGAGGAATTACTAACTGAAACGGCTGGCTTTGAAAGTGAATTTTGTAACCTTGAACAATGTTTAAAATAACTGGATCCCGAGTGATATTTTGCCAGTTTGTATAAAAATAACGTAGTCTTCCCGTTAGCGGAAGTTGTTGTTTGGTTTGCCTCGAAAGGACTGTTGCCGTTGGGGAAAAGGAAACTTACCTTTTGTTGTCCCCGCATGGGGAAATCTGCTTGGCCCAGACTGAGCTGGACGAAATTTTTCGTTTTTTGACTGATATTTATGGAATTGGGTTTTAGGCCAGGGAGTCGCATTATTATGCGAGTATTTGTAAGTTGCGAGCAATGTCGGCACTGTCTGCTGCCAGTTTGCTGATGTCGTTTCCGAATAAACACTTGCCTGCGTCTCTCTCCTCCGCAGAGGCTTTGCGTGGATAATGAGGTCTAACATGAAGTAGCTACGTGCTACGAGGGAAAACCGCTAGTGGAAGAAACGTGGGCGTAAGGTCAGAGGCGTGCGGTGAACCCTGGGAAGACGGAAAACGAGAAAAGAAGCCTCTGCCAGATAATGTGCCGTTCTCTGGGCAAATCCGCGGTTCTCTGGTCATGGCAGACAGCGACGATAGTTTGCACGAAGTACATTGTTTTCTTCAAGATCTAAGGCTAGAATGTACTTCTGGATGTTATTCTGAATTTTTCTATGGAATCACCTGCCGAACGGGTCGAAAAATTCGAAACGCTGCCAGACTGACAAACGTTTCATCGAACGTTGTCAACTGCCTGGAAGCTTTCCACTCCTGATTAAGTATTAACTTGATAAACAAAGCCGACGAACAGCGCTAGAAATATTCTCGGTGCTAACTTTCTACGACATAATGGTAAGATCTATGTTTACAACAGTTCGTCCTTTGATGAATGATAAACTTTCTCATGTAGCGTTTGTTTTATACTTTTATTTGCATAAATTCAAAACCGGAAAATCCTGTCCTTGTGTTGCAGTAACATTGTCGAGTTGAGAAGTATCAGCGATTTAAATGTGTCTTTTGTCCACAGTTTAGTGATTTCCGACTTTTGCGTAGTAGATTTGTTGATTATATAATGAAATCCCGAGTCTGGCGCCTAGTCCATCACGGAATTTGGGCGCCATATTGACATCATTATCTGGCAGAGGCTCATTTTCTTTCCCTCTTCCCATCATTCCCCGCGCGTCTTCCCTCACCCGCACGCCTGCCCCTCCGAGCCTCTGCGGAGGAGAGAGTGCCTGCGTTAGGAAAGGACGCTTCGGCAAGCGAAACTTTGCTTGGATTGATAGAATAAAGAATTTTCGATCGGCGTAACACAGACAGAGAATTAGCGGCATTTCCCAAGAGACAAAGTGCTTTCTCGACAATGGCCAGCAAGTCCTCATTGGTCATTTCTTGCTTATTTTCTAGCATATCATGTAGGGCTGTTAACGGAGCAGCCACGTTTAAAACATGGCGTTGAACTTTGAGTAGTTCTTTATCGCGATTCTCGACCGATTTTTTATATTTTTGTGGAATTTGATCCGACAGTGCCTTGTCTAGTTTCGGCGTTGTAAACACGTCAATCTCTGGAAGTGACGTGTCTTCTAAAATACTGAATATTTGAAAGGAAGATAAACTTCGACGGAAATTCGTCCCTAAAAACTCTTTCAGACTGCGTTCACACGAGTCCGGTGTAGAAGATAAACGGTAAAATGTGGTTACGTTCACACGAAGCCGTCATAATTTAACGACGCTTTGAAGGCGTTCACACGACACCGGAACCTTCTGGTGTATATCCAGTATTTCAATGCTATGCACTGTTTAAATAGCCATATCTCGTCAAAAGTAAATGGAAACGAGAAGTAATTCAAAGAATATTATCCCCCAAGGTGTATAGTGCATTCTAGGTTTACAATTTTAGTCTTTCCGTTAGGAACTCACCTTATTGACTTCATCTTCTCCTATTTACACTGCCTAGTCATTGTTGTAATAATGTTATAATTGTTCAAACAGCAGCACAAGTTCTTAGCAGAAGCTTTCCGAAGTCGAGAAGACAAATAAAGTTTTCCATCGCTGAAAAATACGCCAGCCGTTTGGTTAGGAGCCGAAAATTTAGGAACTGGGTACTAAAGCGGAGCGAAAAAGTGCCGGATCTTGTGTTCACACGACACCGCCAAGGGTTCCGTTTCATTTCGATCCGTCTAGAAATCGTTTTCAAAACGCTCCGGTTAGAGCGCCGTTTTCACATAATTTCGATCCGGTGCCGTGTGAACGCAACGGCGTTTTGTGACTTTTTAGCGCCGTTTTCAACTCGCTCCGGACTCGTGTGAACGGGGTCTCAGATTCGCTGAAGCTGCAACAGGGTCAAAAGGTAGTGGTTTTACAGCACTGCTCGTTTCGGGAATATTTTTCCCGCCATTGTTGTCGTTGTCTTTGTCATTGTCTGTATAAAGGTTGAGCGCTTTCCTCGTTGTGGGGCCATCTTTGTGGCCTATTTGGGCGTCCAGGACTTCTGGACTTGAACTTGCCATCTCTGGGTCCTGTGGCACCATGACCGAAAGTTGGTCACAAGAATCAAAGTCTTGTTTGCCCGCTGATAGCTCGTCTTCTCCGGTAGGATCAGTCGCCATTTTGCCATGTGGCAGATGTGAGTTCTGGTCTGACTCTAAGCACGTCAGACGATTGTTGAGGTTCTCAACAGCTGAACTTATGCCGTTTATCTTTTCCAGTATTTGGTTTAAGGCAGTTGATGAATTGCCATCATTACTAGAGTTGTGATGTTCATCGTGTTTGGACCCAGAGCGTCGTCTCTTGCTTGGACGATGGGATTTTGAACGTGATTTTGAAGCCTCGCGACTTCGAGACCTCGAGCGTTTGCTCGAACTCATATCTTTTCTAGACAGGATAGAAAGAAATCACTGCAACTGAAAAGATACAGTATAGTAACTAAACTAAGACTTACCTGTCTTACGTACCTTGATGTGGCTCCTTCGCACCATTGAAAAAAAATCGGAGATAAGACCGGGGGTGATACCTTATATGGTGCCTCGAAGCGGGTTTCCCGCGCTTTCTTTTCTCACCCCAGTGCTTTTTATGTGTGGCTCCATCACCAAAGGAACAACATCATACCGTAAGTATTCCATACATTTCGACCGGAAAGTGTGAAGTATAATTTTAGTTTTGTATGGTATATATACATAGAAATATATTTCTTATTCTAACCTTATTTGAAGCTTGACCCAGTTTTGAGTTCTGAATACACGGTATATGCAATATAGTCTATACTTGACAATGTCCTCACAAGATTGTAAATAAACCAGTTTAATATCATTCATAGCACATAAATTATTTGAATGAGTACACGAGTCGAGCAACGTTTCGAAACTGCGCATGGCTTTTGAATACCACGTGGTTCAGTCGTTCGATTCACGTGATATGCTTGCATGTCTGTTGTTGGCGACTCGGCGTTGGTTGGCAAAAAGAAAACTAAAGAAATCTTGATCGATCTTGTTCCTAAGGCCTGTTAGCAAGTTAGATGACCAATACTTTACTAGTTTTACTGCCCACTATGAAGTTTCAAAAACCAAAGTAGATACTTATTTGCCAAGCAGACAGATATTCTGGTGACATTTTTTTCGCTTTCAAGTTTTGGCAAGAGATGTTGGTAAGTGAACACTTTTTCTTCCAGTTTTTGTGTCTTGTTTATATCGTTACTTAGTTAAAACCTTATCATTCTCGATTATTTCTTTGTCATTGCGAGAAATAATGGTCACGCATGCGCGTAATACATGCCCACTTACAAAAATTTTGACTAGAAAAATTCTGCAAGATTAATAGGACTTACATAGAGGATGAGTGAAACAATCATCGTAGCAGTGTCAATTTTTAAATTATTTCAAATGTTTCAATCTGAATCGTATAGTGCAACACATCTGCGATATAAATATCATGAGCGATAGGCCACAGACATTAAATCCGTTGCGGTTTTTGATATACTATTTTGAGCACAAGTCTAACATAAGCCAATATGGCGAATATGCAAATTGTACCAACCTTGCTGCTCACGTTATCGAAAATCAAACAGAGGTATACTATTTCCGTACAAGTTTCGATCTGATTCGGCTACTATAAAGATCCGTCTTTTCGATGATATTCTTCATTTCTAGCCTGTATTTGTCGTTGTTGCGGTTTTCAATCTCAAAGCTTCAGTATTTTCTGATCATCGAATGAAGATTTCATCCAACATTGCATAAATTAGTTGTTCTCTTTTCTTCTGAACCGCGGGACTGTGACGACCGCACGACATAGGTACCAGTTTAATAGGGCTTTAGCTCCGCCTCTCTATGTCCACCATTTCTCACCATGTTTTTTAAAGTATAACTATTTAATCACAACTTTAGTATTAAAATCAAATAAGAGGACAATCAAAGAGGACAACATGAAAAGAAAATTTTACAATCTTCTAACACTGCCGAAGTCAACAGAAAATGTTGAGTCGACACTCGAAAATGTTTTCCTGTTGACTTCGGCAGTGTTAGAAAATCGTGAAATGTTCTCTTCATGTATTTCCCTGAGGAGGCCTCTGCAATCAAAGAGGACAACCATATGCATAAGAAATTAACATATTTTTTTTTGTCCAAACAGTGTAAACTAGTAATTGAAGAAATGTAATATGGATAAAGACGTATATTATCTTAAAAAGTGTTCGAAACGTTTAGAAAGGTAAAAGCCCAGAAAAGGGCTGTTTGCCAGAGCTGTACCTACGTAGCTGCTTAATCGTAAGTTGAATATTTAATTTTAAGTCTTCCTTTTCTTCACTTTCAGGAAGTCTGCTTAATTTTCTGGCAACAAGTTGCCCAAACAGTTCGTCGTCTGTAAGGGATGGCTTCGATTCTGATGCCCCAAATGCTGGTAGTTTGGCAACCATATCTTCTGCCGCCTTGGTCAGCCTCTCCTCGCCATCATCCTCGGTCAGCCTCTCCTCGCCATCATTTTTGGCTCTCTTCCTGCATGGCCGGATGGTTTCCTCGTGTTTCTCCATCGACCTCGACCTTGGGCACGATTGGTAAGTTCGAAGTGGAATCCTTGTAGGCAATATGGTCTTTAAGCCGTAACAACTCTGTGTACCATGGCCAAGAAGATTTGAATGGGCTCTTATGGCCAGAACCGGACTTCGGTTTCCATCCGTACTCCTTTCCACACTCCTTGCCAAAGCAGGTCCTCAAATTTTCAATTTTTTTCTGGACATCTGAAGCTACACAAACGTCAATTTACAATTTTTAATGACAAAAAAACAACAAAGCAAACATAAATGCAACTTTGCATTTAACAGTTTCATTTCGCTGTGCGAAGGACAACTTCTTCAGTTATTCTCAATATTTTTATACTGTATTAGAATAAATTATGTAAATAAATACCAGACTATACGTACCTGTAATTTGTTTTTCTTCGTTGTCCTCGTATCCCATCGCTTGGTTTAGTGAAGAAGCCATTTGTTGACGGGCAATAACTCGTTTATCCCTATCATGGTACTCACTAGTTTTTTTGTCGTACAACTGTGGATATTTAAACCATTCTGATATCAATAGTACGGTTTCTTTTTCCGTGAACGCTCTGCTTTTCTTTTTACCCGTTTTGGCAAAGGTTTTTCAATTATAACTACCTCTTTACTCATATTATTTTCCTCTGCAATGTACTCGTTTATATTCACAGTCGACATCTTTTCTTTTTTGTTTTTATAAACATTTGTACGCGAGTTTTAATACGTGCGTTAGTTCAGTAGTCATAGTTACCGAAAAAAATCGCTTACGATTCTGGAGAAATCTGTGTCTTTGCTACAGATTTTTCTCCCGATTTTTAGTGTCGGGACTTGCTCACGCCAGCACTCACGACATGAATCGGATGTCCATTTACACACTACGATTTGTTGGGACGACAAATCGTAGTGAAAATCGGCCCAACAAATCGCAGTGTGTAAACGTACCTTTACGCAATTAAATTATGTTAATTTACTTAATTATGTAAATTATAAATCGTACGATTAATAAAAAAAATAAATATGTTATTTACCGTTTTGGTCGGTCTGTATAGAGAAATATTTCCCTCGGTCTCAAAAACAACCCTCGGCCTGCGGCCTCGGGCAGTTTTTGAGACCTCGGGAAATATTTCTCTATACGGACCTCCCAGCCGGTAAATAACATATATATATATTTTGTTTGTATGTTCGTCGTCAATTTCTTTCAGTTCTGGAATATAGACTTCTTGTCTTCTCAAGATCTTACATTTCATGGTTTTTAATTTGCGTCGATCATGCTATATCGTAAAAATTCGACAACAAGGCCGAGTTGTGTTACCTTTTTAGTAGAAAGCAGCTAGTCAACAAAATATTATTTTAAAGAAATATTTTTTTTATATTGTTAAATATATAATTACCTGAAAATCTACACGTTTAGTCTTCTGCGAAACACACCCACATGCTTCCTTTGAATTAATTTGTTTGATAATAGAAAAGCTATATAACGTTTTTCGATAACTCATTTTATGCACGTCATAACTTCAAAATGTTCAATTTGCATATCGAACAAACTGAAATATCTTTAGAACGAAGCAAGGAAACGAAAAACTGCAAAAGACGTTACTCAGTCTATCATTTTAAGTGTTCTTTCAAATAAGACTGACTTAATTTTCGTTTCATATATTTGCACTTAAAGCTATTCCCCGGCGCAAAAATATTTTGTTAGGCCTATGCTTTTAACTTACGAAGACTTTGAGAGCGGGATTTCGATCGAGAGCTTGATAACTGCCAATGAGATGAGACTGCTCTTTTCGACAATTTATCTAGAACAAAAACAATTTAATTTTAGGTGGTTTCCTATGGGAATCTTAACCGAAAGGATTAGTAGCTAGGTATGCAGCGATTGCATGCACAAGTACGTATATGTTACGTTATTAAACACATGTTACGTGTTTAATATATTAATTATCTGTCGTCTGCTTCGATGAATTATTTTTAATATTTCTAAATAAAACAAAAAGAACGAGTCTAACAACATATACAATTTCAAAGACAGTTCTTGTTAAAAAAGAACTATAAAATTTACCCTTCTAAATTTCTATTTAGTATTAAAGTTCTTTAATTCTTTGAAAGTTTTTATAGCGATAATTGTAATTGTAAAATTCATTAAGGATGCAAAGCAATCTGGGCTCAGTATTCGGGACACATACATGGATGCCATTGTAAATCCTAAGAAAAGTCTGGGATTGATGAATTATTAATATAAGAAACCTAATAAGTATTCTAGGAACTTTACATTGTGCCAAGAAACACTGCACATTATCTTATAATTTAAAATTATTTAATACTGAAATAGTGCACATATTTTGTACATTGTTAACACTTTTATTTCAGCTTAGGTGCCGAACTGTGATTGGACAATTTTGATAGCTAGCTTGATTTCCATTAGCTGAAGCAGGTATGCGATTACAGCTAGCAAGAGTGCGATTAATGCTCAAATCGCACTCCTCTAAACCAATGAAATTGCAGCATTTGGGCCTGATTACAGAAGGATATATAATTAATGCTCAAATCGCACTCCTCTAAACCAATGAAATTGCAGCATTTGGGCCTGATTACAGAAGGATATATAAGGATATATAATTAGCGATTAAATTTCCCCTTTGCCTCGGGAAGATTTGTCGGGCCTGCGACCCTCGGACTTTCACAAATCTTCCCTCGGCGGCGGGGAAATTTGATCGCTAATTTCTCTCAAGTCATGTTATTACTTATAATAAGAAAATCGCTTTGTATTTACATAAATATTATTTTTTCCTGCGATAAGTACCCATAAATGCCGCCATTTTGAAAGTGAAAATGGGGACACATTTTTGGGCACCATCCGCGCAGTCCAGTATATATATATATATATATATATATATATATATATATATATATATATATATATATTTATAAAATAACAGGTATGCTACGCACGCTCTGATTGGACGAAAGCCATTTTCACTCAGAGTACAGAGACACGTTTGACGTCATTTTCATTTTATATTGTACAACGCATGCTCTGTTTGGTTAAATCTCACGTAATCACTGGCGTATTTATTTGATTACGCCATCATTCGTCAGCTGAGTCTCGGTCACTTTGGTGGCTTCTCCTTGGTTTTTTACCTCGTAAAACGGTTAGTTATTTTATAAAACAAATAGAAAATCGCTTTTGTGACTCTGTACTGTGATACAAACACGAATGACGCAATTTGAACCGGAAAAAATGTGTGAAAACACTCGGCTTCCCCTCGTGTTTCCACTAGGCATTTTTTCCGGTTGAAATCACGTCAAAACGTATTTACATGAATCATACTGAAGGCATTCAAGTCTCCCTTCTCAAACTCATTAATAATTCATGAACCGAAAACAAAGGAAATCAGTACCGAGACGGAGGTTTTGTTATCGGAGGAAGAAATTGCATAAATTAAGCCAACTTTCGCCTGGATTTTCTCTTAAAATACTGATTTGTTTGAGAAGCTATATATCATAGACTCGGAAGAGTGTTTCATCAGGATTCCAAACACCTCGAAATTTGTTCAAAAACCTCCGCTTCGCCTCGATTTTCAACAAACGTCTCGGTGTTTGGAAATCCTGATGAAACACTCCTCCTCGTGTATGATATATAACATCAAGAACGCGTCGCGTGCCTCCGTAATTTATATCGTCCTTGTCTTTCTTGGTGTGAATGATCAACTTCTGACGCAAGTTTGGCAGGTGAAAACTATGGCGTATGGCGAAAGCCGTAAATCAGTCACTGAAATGCAACGAACTGGGGAGCCATATCTAGAACTTGAGGTAAGTTAATACTTCAAGTTATAAATGTAGCTAGGTCAATGCTGAATACAAATCAAGCTCCATAATTTGGAATATAAATCTGAATTCGCACAATTTTGTTTTTTGATATTCTCTCTGTTATTCCTTGTTAAAATCTTGCAGAAAAAGGAGAGTTACGCCCACGCGCGCCACCATCCGACCAAAATTTCTGGTAATGCAACTTTCTGCGGGCATCCACAACTCAATAGAGTACGCGAAATCATGAACCATTTCTTAAATATGTTTTTAATTATAACATTTTTTACTTACGAATCGAGTCTGACTGATGGATTAATTCACCACTCTGCGAAAAACAAAAAAGGAGAGAAGAATTATTAATCTGAATTTTTATTAAGCACTCGTAAATATATCTCTATAAGTGTCTAATACGTTCATCAAAAGGAAAATTACATTTATGCTACGCAAGCTAGAAAAAAAACCGTACCTTGTGTTCATGAAAACACATCAGAAAGTTTATTTTTTATTTATTATACTTTGCCATTAGTAAATAAACATACAAAATACAAATCTGGCAGGGATACCACTACAGCTTACGTCAATTACTGTGGGCCCGTGTAAAATAGAAAATAATAAATGGATTGTATTTACATAAATATGCAGATTAACTGGTGAGAAGAAAAAAAAAGAAAAAAGAAAAGGAAAAAGAAAAAAGAAAAAGAAGAAGAAAAAAGAAAAAAGAAAAAAGAAGAAAGAAAAAAAAGAAAAAAGGAAAAAAAAAAAAGAAAAAAGAAAAAAAGGAAAAAAGAAAAAGATAAAGGAAAAGGTAAAAGGAAAAAGAAAGAAAAAGATATAAAAAAAGATAAGTTGTGATCAGTTTAAATTTTTAAAGCGACTTAACGGAATAAAATTATCTATAAATACCTTTGTATTTTTGCCTGATAAACTCGCTTGGTAAAATTAAGATAAAAACAATCGATATAGAGCAAAATGTTTACAAGCTTTCAGCATAAATCCAAAATATCTCCCATAAATAGCTATTCTTTTCTTTTTCGGAGTTTTAGATTGTTTCAGATGCCCATTGAGCAGCTTATTACGGCCTACAATGTTTTAAAACATGATCCAGACGGTGAAATGGCTGACTATGGTAGCTGCAAATACTTTTCACTGTTTTAGATATTCAGAATTGACGTTTTTTACCGATCATTATCTCTCTTTAATTTGGCAAAACAAAGCCAAAAGTGGCCCAAAACATGTTTCTGCTTGTCAGCTTCTTCATTTTGCATACTCAGTGGATTTAACGTCATCAAAGTGTTAGAAACGAAATGTGAATGGTTATTGAGTCACCAAAGTGCTAGTAGAAGAAATGTGATTGGTAGTTGACGAATTGAATTTCGAGAGCATTTGTATTTTCATCATGTTATTTTTGCTAAATGATACTGTTTCTTGAAGTCAGGTATTTTATAAAAGAAATACCAAATGATATTCCATGCAGGATACTATGATCCAAACACTTGGGAAAACCTTAGAGAAACTAATGTACAAAAGATTTATTGATTACATTGAAGAAAAAAAAATTACATACCAATCAATATGGGTTTAGAAAAAACCGATCGACAACGATGGCAGTTATTCATTTGATTGAACAAAATAAAAAAATAATAGGCATGTCTAGACATGCATGTATCTACTGCGTTCAATCATGCCTATAGCTACTATGGTGACTTGTAGTGATGTTGCATTCAGAGCTGAACAAGGTGATTTTTGTCGATGCTAGCCATGCTGTGTTTTTACCTTAAGAAAGGAACTCAGAGTAAAGCCAGCAAAGCACAGGAGGTTGAGCACTAACAACTCTACTCATATCCAGCACAGAACCATGAGTCCCAAGCCCATGCAGATATGTGCATGGTCACCCATTCAAATACCAACTCAATCAAACTGGGCTTTACTTTGGTCCTCGTGGTAAGAGGCAGTGTGATAATGGCTTGACTAATATAGCTATGGTACTATTTAAAACCTATGGTAATAAAGTATGGTTGTTGTTTAGTAGGCCAATCAAATTTTAATACACCAATAACTCACAAAATTTGACTAAAGTATTTAAATAACTTTGTTGCAACAATTTGTCACATAACAATGGAATCCAGTTGGTAGGTAAAGGAAAATCGTTTGAGATAACAAGCATCTGAAGTATGACTGCTGTAAAGTTTAGAAATAATGAAGTTTGAACAAAGATCTCCAGCAATTGTCATCAAAATTATGAAAGCAACTTAGCAACTATACATTAATTATTCTTCAAGACTCAAGAGTAGACGTATACTGTATTAACTTAACTCACACACACGACAGCAATGTATCTACTCGCGCATGTGCAGTAGATACAAAAAGCAATAGAAATATACAGTGAATATACAATTGGAATATTTTTAGATTTAATACTATTAACAATAAAATTCTACTTGAAAAACTAGAATTTTATGGAATAAGGGGATTACCTCGTAAATGGTTTCAAAGCTATCTAACAGAACATGAGCAAATTGTCAATTGATTTAATAAATTACTGTCGATAAAAACAAATTAAATGTGGGGTTCCACAAGGTTCTGTTTTAGGACCATTACTATTTCTATTATATATAAACAATATATTTAATTTAACTCCAGTAAATTGATCTCAGTCATAATCTTTGCAGATGACACAAATCTCTTTTACTCGGGAAAAAATATTACCCAACTGGAAATAACTGTAAACAATGAAATTTAAAAAAATCACTGAATGGTTCAATGATAATCAACAAGCACGTAATTTTAAGAAGACTAGCTACATAAACTTTAAATAATAAAAAAAGAAAGTTAACCATAATATAAAAATAACTATTAGAATTGATCAAGTTATTCAAGTCACTAGCACAAATTTCTAGGAATTATCATTGACGAACATTTAACTTGGAATGACCATATAAATCACGTAGCAAACAAAATATCTTAGACAACTGGCATACTCACCAAAACTCGTCACTTTCTACATACTAAGATACTAATTACATCACACAACACACTTATTTACCCATATCTATATTATGGCAATATAGTATGTGCAAATAATTATTCTTCCAGACTAAAAAAAATCTTAAGCACTCAAGCACTTAAGTGCTCGTATTAAGTATCATGTTTTCAGCTCGCATTACAGCAAGAAAAACTAGACAAACACGTTTCTCAGTCGTGAATTGCATTAGGTTCGGCACATGATATTGATGATAAGTTCGACATCTGAAACCACGTCGCGCGTTGTCGCCGCTTTGTCTCGCTTTGGTATTTCTTTTGGAAATTGGTCACTGATTCCTATGTTGGTTCCTTATGGTTTCTTTGAGCTTGTTCGCCGACCTCTTTATCGATTTCCTCAGTTGTCCGGATATCGGAGGCATTTGGCCACAATTGGTCTCGGAATGCCCAGGTCTTCCTATTCTGTGGACTGTGGGCTCTTTCGATCGGGATTGAGTTGGTCGCATCTTTGATTTCCAGATTGTTTTCCAGGAGGTTGTAAGCTTTTGCTAAGCAACTTTCAGGAACATGTTCGCATGGAATGCGCTCGGATGTCTATAATCTCACGGTTCAGTCGCTCTTTTTCTTTTTCAATTTTAGTTACTTTTGTTTCCAGTTGATTGATTCTTTTGTCTTGTTCCTTTTGTGCAGACTGGATTTCAGTTGTTGTAACTTGTTGGTAGGTTAAAGAGTATTTTAGGTCGCTGATTTCGCTGTCTATGATATGCAGTCTCGCTTCTGTGCTGTCAGGTTTGTCAAGTTTTGTTAATTTCTCGTTCATAGATGAGATAAGAGCTAATATTTCTTCAAGATTTACTTTGTTCGATTCTTGCATTTTCGCCTGTTTTGCGCTTGGCTTCATAGGCGTACTTGTTGCAGAATTATTAAGATCTTTTGCGGAGCATTTAGAAGTCGTTGTGGCCATGCCTGATACCTTATATCATTTAGTTTATCACTGCTATAATGAGGTGCATATTATATGCCCGCCAATGCCCGTCGCCATCTTCTCGCAAAGGCCATGTCCACACTAAACTTCGTTTGAAAACGGAGTCCTTGTATCGAAAACGCATCGAAAGTTTTCAGTCCACACTAGTATAACATGAAAACTGCGTCTTCGAACGTATCCACTCTGGACTGAGCGTTTTCGAAAAGCTCCGTTTTTGGCGACCGGCGACGCCGCGCAATTAGTGTCCACGAAAGGCCTAACCGAGTATCAAAACTGGGTATTCGTTTTCAAACGAAAACGGATTAGTGTGAACATGGCTTAAAATAAAGCAACGGTTAATGTCTAGTCTGTAACTTAACTCAACTGGATGACATTAGAACTATAAACATCTTTCATTTTCTAAATAATAGTGACAAAATGACAAATATAGTACCCGTGTTCGCCGCGTATTATTAAGCGAGGTTAACTTTGCATGTATGAGAGCGAATGTGTCACTTGGGTTACAGAAATTCGTTGTCCGTATAACCGGTGTCCGCATATATAAAGCGGGCTAATGTGAGTGAAAATATGAGCATTTCGTCGATATGAAATATGTCCACTATATATACTTACATCTTCAGTTTTTCCACTTGAAAGATACACACACGACAAGATAAAAATGAGGAAAAACATTTCTTTAGTCATTGTGATTCCACTTTTTTTCAAACTAATTCTTCTTTGTAAAGGAATATGAACTAATTATGAGTACCTTCTCAGTTTGACTTGGCCTTAAATAGACTGGGTGGTAATATGACTGGGTGGTGTTGTATGACAAGTTCATGCGGGAGAAACTGAAAGGTAAGACGTTGGTGAAGGTTAAGGTGAATTGAAACCAGACCAAAAAATAGGTACGCAATGCGTACATGCGGATACTGGTCTACAGATAATGATTGAACAACGTAAATTGTTCACTAAAGGATACTGAAAATGCTTGATAACCTTGCGACATATCAGCATATGCCCTCACGTATCATCTAGACCTTACTTAATCTCCAACCCAATCCCTAACCCTAGCCCAGCCCCAACCCTAATCTTAACTCTAATCTTAAAATGACAATTTTAAAGGTAGATTGGGAAAAACAGGAAACCCGGTCGCTAATCGCATTGTTAAAAGAATGTGATATGTCGCTTTCGTTCTAATCTTTACTACGTTAGACTCTGGTAACACATGAATTGATTTGTCTCAACAATGATCAACGCGCTTTTTGAATAAGTATTTTATACGCCTGTTGATTTTTTTCTGCGTATACAGACAATCAGATATATAGCTAAGACATCTTGGCCAAGGGCCTAACATATCAACAGTACACTTGAAACATTAGTTTACATGAAACGCGGTCATATAATCGTATTAAAAAATATGATACTTATATCGCTTTAATTTCGCTCGAGTGTAATGTTAGAGCTCAACACAATAAGTGTGTGATCATGCCACTGCACGTATATTCGAATTAAAGCATTAGAGCCGGCGCAAAAGAACATGCTGAAAATTTCTGCTTGTGAATTATAGTTAAACATCTCGGCCCAGCGCTTATCATGTTAACACTTCAAACATTAATTCAAAGGCTATTCAGATTTCAGAAATATTGATTCGAACTGTTTAACACTCTTGTCTGAGCAAAAACGTTATAAATTGACTACACTCTTCAACATGTACTCCTACGTCTCATCTATAGAATAATCGTTAATTTCTAACGATTAACCCCAATCTGGCAATCTCTAACCCCTATACTAAAATGTTTGAACACACGGCAAGGTTAGGTAAATCATAGTTTAGTAAATCGGCAAAAACAGGAAACGCGGACGCTAATCGCATTGTTAAATTAAGAGTATGATATTTTTATGTTTTATATGTCTATGGTTTAGACTCTGGTAACATATGCATCGGTGCGTCTCAATAAATCAATGTTCAACGCGTTTTTTTGAATAAGTATTGAATGCGTCTACATGTAACATAAACAGTGCCAAGCACGGTGGATTTCTGCGTGTAAACGTATAGCTAAAACATCTTGGCCGAGCGCCTAACACGTAAACACTTCAAACATTTAATAGTTAAAAGGGTATTCAGATTTCAGAAAGATCTTTAATCCGAAGCCAAACAAGCGTTGACACTGTTTCTTCGTCCTTGGAAAGCTTGTCGTTTAGGCGACAAAGTCGAAACGCGTTCCGGAATTATTAGAGTATAAACACCTTGTATGGATTGATTACGTGATGCTGAGATGAACACGAGAAAGTATTGCATGTAAATATGCAGTCACCGCGCGCTTGTATTTATAGTATAAAACAACAGTACATACATACATGTACATAAAAATGTATTAAAATGCTGAAATACATATTGTTTCGAAACCAGACAATCCGCAAAAATTCTCAAAACCGTTCAAATTTATACCGACAGACCAGTAGCCCACTGTCAGCTGTCGACTTGTCATATGTTTCTTGGCGTCTTGTGATAACGCGCAAATGTTCAATCATTACCTGAAACAAAACTCAACTTTCTATCTTCCATTCATTGTTCTGGTACACGTTCATAAACCCTTCGCACATACAAATAAGACTTCTGATGGTATGCTGATTCGGATCCGCTATTGGTCGTTTGCGGTGACACGTGATTGACGAAAACATTCGTACACACAAACACACAAACACACAACCACGCTCATGACATAGTGGATATGGTTTAGCAACCAGTATCCGCAAAAATCGTTCTAAAGGGTGACAGATGTATAATAAATTAGTTTCAACTTACTTTCACTGAGAATATTTCTGGTATGAAACGATTGCCAAATTGGCTATCGGGTGTCTGTCACGACCATTAATACATAGTTATTCTATATATAGACACACATGCACATAAGAGTAAAACCTGCTTCCGTGTGTACATTATTGATCGTGCTAGTAATTTATAATTGAAAATATATGAGCTTGCTTTTCGTCTAGCTGAACAAACAATACTGTCGCGCCTAATAATTTAAGCGGGTGTGCATAACGACTACTTACATCTTCGGTTTTTGTGTGTAATTTCACTTTTTTTCAAACTAATTCTTCTTTGTAAAGGAATATGAACAAATTATGAGTACCTTCTCAGTTTGACTTGGCCTTTTATAGATTATAATATGACTGGGTGGTGTTGTATGACAAGTTCATGCGGGAGAAACCGAAAGGGAAGGCGTTGATGAAGGTTAAGGTGAATTGAAACCAGACCAAAAAATCGTTCTAAAGGGTGACAGATGTATAATAAATTAGTTTGGACAAACAATACTGTCCGGCCTAATAATTTAAGCAGGTGTGCATAACGACTACTTACATCTTCGGTTTTTGTGTCGACTGAAAGTCGAACACTATATGTTACGAGCTTGGACTGGCAGTGTTTGTGGCAACTACGTCACACGTTGAAAGTACGGTGGTCAATGAAAATTCCCGAAAGATCGCTTACTTTTTTTAGTAACTTTACCGGTAACTAGTTACTTTTTTCAGAGGATAAGGTAACTGTAACTGCAACTAGTTAAAAAAAAATAGGTATAAAAAGTACCGATAACTAGTTACATCTGCCGTCTTGAGCGCCGTTTACTTTTTGCGATATCCATAATACTCCCAACCTCGTCGAGTCGTCTTTCAACGTCGTACTCAGGCTCGAATCTTCATCACACGCCGCTGCAATGCATTCTGGACAATCTGTATGCAAATGCGATATTAATACACGTGCATGCATTTATTCATTTATTCGTTCGTCGACGTGAGCGACTACACACGTAGTAGCGCATCAAGATGTCTTCAGCACAGCCAGTATCAAATCCATGACCGCGTTTGGAAACGATGTTCCAGTTCAAATCAGTAGCGGGACAAACCGTAAAGCTAACTTGTTTACTTTGTTCACCGAAAGTTAAAGCCTATCATCGTTGTCGAATTTGCGTAAACACGTCCAGCTTAGTTTACATGCTTTCTCGATTTTAATAGCCGAACGAAAAAATAGATGTAACTTTGTAATTATAATTGTAACTAGTTACAAAATTTTTAAAGTAACTTTGTAACTGTAACTAGTTACTTTTTTCCCTTGTAACTTGTATCGGTAACTAGTTACTTTTCTGATGATGTAACTGTAACTGTAGCTAGTTACAAAAATTATGTAACTATTACAGCACTGCAGCTGATTAAGCAGCATGAAAGTAGGCAAGACATTATAGCTTGGGTTACACAGATGTTGTGCTACAAGTACAATGTTGAAGAAAACCCAGGCCTACCATAAATGAAATAATTGATGTCAGTCAAACAATATTTGCGCCCAAGATGATGCCCACAGGTTTGGGCACAATGCTGGCAAACAATGTCACTGACATCCATAGTACACAATGAAATTAAGTGCGTTAACATTTGGGACACATCCTTTATGAACACAATATTATTAAATGGAAATAGTCTGTATGACTGTATAAGCAAATCTATCAACAAAGACTTGTTATTACTAACTGATGTACCTGAAATGTTTTCAATTGATAATAAAATTTATTGTTTACAATACAGTGAATCATTTCCTGGTGCTTTGTTTACGACAGCTAACAATGATCCTTTTGTTTAATGATGAGAATTTATTGTAGAGTTGCAAATCCTCATTCTATACCAACAACCAACAACAACGATATAACGATATATTGGAGCTAACATGAAGTATTTACCGTGAAAGTGGGTTAGGGTTAGTGTGGTTAGGGTAAGGAGCCCGGGTGAGGGTGCTAATCTCGACACGCGTGGAGTCCATTTTACACGCGTGTAGAAAAAGCAATGCAAGGAGGGGATTTTAAGTGATTTGAATATGAATATGTATATATATATATATATATATATATATATTCTAAGGATTTAGGGTGAAGGAAAATTCGAGTGTAGAATATATACATTTTAAGACCAAACCGGGAGGAGTTGCGAAAAATGCAACTACACAGGCCCTCCGGCAGGAATTGAACCCACGACCTTGCGATTCTAGTGCAATGCTCTGACCACTGAGCCACGGAGGCCGTTGCCGAGAGCTTGATCGCGAGTTCTGTATATATAATAAGGTGGTAATGCTAGGAGAGAATTGGGTATATTATAAATGATGTTGGGCATTTCACTCGATTACACAGCATGTTCTAAGGATTTAGGGTGAAGGAAAATTCGAGTGTAGAATATATACATTTTAAGACCAAACCGGGAGGAGTTGCGAAAAATGCAACTACACAGGCCCTCCGGCAGGAATTGAACCCACGACCTTGCGATTCTAGTGCAATGCTCTGACCACTGAGCCACGGAGGCCGTTGCCGAGAGCTTGATCGCGAGTTCTGTATATATAATAAGGTGGTAATGCTAGGAGAGAATTGGGTATATTATAAATGATGTTGGGCATTTCACTCGATTACACAGCATGTTCTAAGGATTTAGGGTGAAGGAAAATTCGAGTGTAGAATATATACATTTTAAGACCAAACCGGGAGGAGTTGCGAAAAATGCAACTACACAGGCCCTCCGGCAGGAATTGAACCCACGACCTTGCGATTCTAGTGCAATGCTCTGACCACTGAGCCACGGAGGCCGTTGCCGAGAGCTTGATCGCGAGTTCTGTATATATAATAAGGTGGTAATGCTAGGAGAGAATTGGGTATATTATAAATGATGTTGGGCATTTCACTCGATTACACAGCATGTTCTAAGGATTTAGGGTGAAGGAAAATTCGAGTGTAGAATATATACATTTTAAGACCAAACCGGGAGGAGTTGCGAAAAATGCAACTACACAGGCCCTCCGGCAGGAATTGAACCCACGACCTTGCGATTCTAGTGCAATGCTCTGACCACTGAGCCACGGAGGCCGTTGCCGAGAGCTTGATCGCGAGTTCTGTATATATAATAAGGTGGTAATGCTAGGAGAGAATTGGGTATATTATAAATGATGTTGGGCATTTCACTCGATTACACAGCATGTTCTAAGGATTTAGGGTGAAGGAAAATTCGAGTGTAGAATATATACATTTTAAGACCAAACCGGGAGGAGTTGCGAAAAATGCAACTACACAGGCCCTCCGGCAGGAATTGAACCCACGACCTTGCGATTCTAGTGCAATGCTCTGACCACTGAGCCACGGAGGCCGTTGCCGAGAGCTTGATCGCGAGTTCTGTATATATAATAAGGTGGTAATGCTAGGAGAGAATTGGGTATATTATAAATGATGTTGGGCATTTCACTCGATTACACAGCATGTTCTAAGGATTTAGGGTGAAATGTGTATGGCCCTTACATTGGAACATGCTACAAAAGTTGTTTGCTTACTGTCGGTATTAATACTGTTGCAGTTTTTAAACCTTTCTGTGTAATCGAGTGAAATGCCCAACATCATTTATTATATATATATATATATATATATATATATATATATATATATATATATATATATATATATATATATATATAGTCCTTATAGTTACTGCTTAGGGTTAGGGTTCCAAAAAAGATCTAGACCAGCCACATGCTCTCGAATTACTGCATATAATTAATTTGGTGTGTGGGGGGGGGAGATTGGCTCAGAGTCACGTAATTTTCGATGGGGGTAATGCCAACCGTCACAGATTGTCACAGGGGGGGTCAAATATCGCCAAAAAAAGCGTCACGTATTTTGTGTATGGCCCTTACATTGGAACATGCTACAAAAGTTGTTTGCTTACTGTCGGTATTAATACTGTTGCAATTTTTAAACCTTTTCCAGAGGTATTTAAAATTTTGGACTCTCACTCAAGAGATTTATATGGAATGCCATGTTCATCAGGATGTTGTGTTTTAACTTTGGTTAAAGGTGTTCAAGACTTAGTAAACTATTTTCAGCTTACTTCATGTGCTCAAGACATAGTTTTACCTTTTGAATTGAAGGGTGTTGTGTGTAATCTAGAAAATTTCACAGGATTGCTTGGTACACTGTTTCAGTACAAAGTATACTTTTTTTAAAGTGCCTATGAAATGAAAAATTCGTTGGCAATTTTGTTGTTTTACTGTACAGAGGAGCATGGTAGGAGCATTCACTGAAAATTTCAAGAGAATCTGATGCGTAGTTTTTGCGCTATTAACTCTCAAAGTTTGCCATGGCTAGTCGTTCCTGGAGAAAAAAATTGGGCTTTTGGAAACAATACTTATGACGTACGCAGATGGACAACTATGCATAAGAGCAATATATTTCACTATTAATGATCCATCTGCGTACGTCATAAGGCATTGTTACCAAGAAGCCCAAATTTTGCCAAAACAAACTATACACGGCAAATTTTGAGAGTTGATAGCGCGAAAACTACGCATCAGATTCTCCTGAAATTTTCAGTGAGTGCTCCTGTCATGCTCCCCTATACAATAAAACAACAAAAATGTCAACGAATTTTTCACTTCATAGACACTTTAAAAGGTAGTGATAATCGCTCTTCTTGCCTTTCGTTCGCCTCGTCCCTTGATACACCTCGTGTTTGCATTTCGCCCAAATAAAACTCGCAAAGTAGTCTGGGATTGCTTGAGCTTCCAATCTCCACCCCCTACCTCTGCGGCCCTGCAGCGATGCTTGTTCTACAGTGTTTTAAAGTTGGGCTGTGACACTCATTTCGATACAAAATAATTCACCGTGGAATTTGGCTGCATGACAATAATTACAGTTTTTGCATCTACGTTGCTTAGCAAGGTAACCCACAACTTTAAGTAAAAGATTTATGTCGTCACCCCCAGATAGTGCAAAGCTTTATCAATGCATCAGATTAACTAAGGGCTATACCACTGATGGGTGTGAAGGTGTATGATGTATATAATAGTTTGTAAAATGAATGTGCACCAGTCTACCTATGTCAATGATTTCCCTTCACCTGAAATCACTAAGGCAATCAGTTTAATCGAGTGTGCCACAATAGTAACATATACACATCGCGTATTTGAAATTTGAACATACAGCTTCTGGATTCCGGTACCAAGTCATTTTAACTTTTATTCATGTTCATTCACTGAACTCATGATCACTCAACCAGTCGACACATATACGCGCTGCGTACCTATTTTTTACGCATGACAAGATAAAAATGAAGATAAACATGTTCGTTGTCCGTATAACCGGTGTCCGCGTATAAAGCGGGCTAATGTGAGTGAAAATATATGAGCTTTTCGTTTATATATAAAAAAATGTACGTGTAAGAAGCGCGTCCCGGTAAAGCGGTAACCTGCATATCAGGCCTTTATTTGTTCCCGCCTTCCGCTAAACCCGGCAGCGCGGGCAGAGGTGCGGGCGAGCGAGAAGGCGAGAAAAATAAAGGCCTGAGGAAAATCTTCATAAAACCGTCTTCCGCCCACTTTCTTATTTTTAAAAATTAACGAGATATGATTGATATGTGTTGTCAAAAGAACAAAGCGTATGTTTTGATTTCATCCCACAGAAATATATAGTCTTTCTCCGCGTCTGATTTTAGTCCAGACTAGTCTAGGTATGGACTGCAATAAATACACGAGCTCGAATTGAAGGCGTTTGTCCATGGTATCTAGACCCGGTCTAGAGAAAAAGTCGAATAAAAGATAAACACGATTAGCACAGGCTAGAACGTTGGAGAAAAGGATCGACTGGATATTGATGTTTTATATTAAAAAACCCGCAATAGTTTTGGAATTATTTTAGAATTCAGGTAGGCCATTTAATATATTGATACATATAATTATAAACACGTCTCAACCGTATAAACTCAGTCATCCACAACTAAGACTAACTGCTCCGAGATTCCCGTTTTGTAACTTACGGGTCCACTTTTCTGACAACCATTGTTCAGCACTGCCATAAACAACTTGGACTTTCGCATTGGCTTCGCCTTCGGTAGCCATCGTCCCAGATCATTGAACGAATGACCCAAGTAGACTGCTTTTCGCAAGGTCTCCACCTGCTACAACGAAATTCCTCATTGTACCATGTTGAAGTCAATGAAGTTCAGAGAACACAAATGGCAATATCAGATATATCAGACTTTTACCAAAACCAGTGGGCAGAACAGCAAAGACACCTTGGCTGTCGACAGCGAGCTTTCGAATGCACGTCGTTTGTTCTGATTTCAAAGACTCGCAGACGAAATGTGTGAATGAATTTAACAAAGCGGTCGAAAAATCCTTCTATGGTTTGATTTTCCGACATAAACGATTTAAATCACAAAAGATTTTCAGAAACGTACACGGTAACGATAAACAGATTCGAGAAATGGCGATGACGTTACTAATAATGACGTTACGTCACGGTGTGCACCTTGACGGTGCACCTTTGGGCAGTTGTTTATCTGAATGAACCAATCAAAATCCTTACTTCAATTAGTCAGCCAATCAGAGCTCCCGTCCATGAGATGGATGGAGTCCCCACAGTTTTGTCAAGAGTTTCCTCAGGCCTTTATTTTTCTCGCCTTCTCGCTCGCCCGCACCTCTGCCCGCGCTACCGGGTTTAGCGGAAGGCGGGAACAAATGAAGGCCTGACATTCAGGTTAGTAAAGCGGCGTTCCGCTGTACTTACCTCTTCAGTTTTTCCATGTACTAGAAAGATACACACACGGTAAGATAAAAATGAGGATAAACATTGCTTTAATCGTTGTTCCACTTTTTTTCAAACTATATCTTCTTTGTAAAGGAATATGAACTAATTATGAGTACCTTCTCAGTTTGACTTGACGGTATTGTGTGTATATGTATATATATATATATATATGTAATGTTTACAACACGAGCGGCCGTGTTGTATTGAATATACAATCACGAGCCGAAGGCGAGTGATGGTATATTCAATACAACAAGGACGCGAGTGTGTTGTAAACAACTTGTGAAATGAATAAATAGTAAAAATCCCTTTGGGATATTGAGATGCTAATTAGTTACAAGCACTAGTGGTTGTATCAGAAGAGTATACATCCACTAGCAACCTCGTCCCCAGGGCATATTGCCTCCACGTTGGGAGTCGGTGAAAATGGCCCTGGCATCGGCTGGTCACATGACACCCAGAATTTTGGGGTGTTTTGGCAAGAAAATTTATGCGGTCTTTGTGTTTCGTTTTTGTATAATACGTATACATGAATAATAAATAATAAATATTTAACGCTCTGCCGAATCACTCATGTGAACCTTTATCATAAATGCAACTGGCTAGCATTATTCATCATGATACTCCCCATGATTATCCAGGATAGATTTAAATGTCGGGAAGAAACATATATCTAATGTTGTTCTTGACTTTAACCAAAGCTATCGTTACAATTCTTTGGATGAACTTCGCAAAGTGGATTTATTGCAATTCATATTTTGATGAATAAATTACACTGTATCTGAATTAATCAAGTTTTTAAACCGGCCAATCCGATTATAGAATCGACCAGCCGATGCCAGGGTCATTTTCGCCGACCTGGAGGCAAAATGCCCTGGGGACGAGGTTGATCCACTAGTGGTTGTAAGTAATTAGCATCATTGGTTTTAGTTTGTATGGGGTTTACAGGGGTATACATGTGATGTAATTTCTGAAATTGGATTGGCTGCAAAACTCATGAATTAGTAATGAATTTCACAAATATATATATATATATATATATATATATATATATATATATATATATATATATATATATATATATATATATATATATATATATATATATATATATATATATATATATATATATATATATATATATATATATATATATATATATATATATATATATATATATACTGTATCATAGGCGTAGAGTATGAGGGGGCTGAGGGGCTTTAGCCCCCTGAGAAATCTTAATGGGGGGGGCTGAGCCTCCCCAGAAATTTTGCAGCAACTGACTCCTCAATTACCATTCACAAATTATAGGTTACACGTTAGGCTAAAGTAACAGCTGTTACAGCCTCATTCCTGTCAGCCAAAAGCACCCATATACAGTGATAAGTCAACCCAGTAAAAAATTGTTGAAATGTGTTGTATTTTAACTAGTTTTTATGACATTTCATGACCTTCAGTGTTCTTAAGAATCACCCCTCAGAATGCAGGAAATGGCCTTTCCAAGACTCTAAATGTCAACCAAAAAATAGAAAGGCCCAGTTCAGCACTTCAGCCCCCCTGGACAAAAACAAAACTCTACGCCTTAGGCGTATATATCATATATATATCATAGTATGATATATATATATATATATATATATATATATATATATATATATATATATATATGGGCAATTCCACATGAGAGTTGAAAAAAATTAAATTTTGGACTAAGAAACTTTCGTCAAAAGTAAACATTTTTCAAATCTATGTACCTCAAAGTTTATAAAAATGTTGAAGTCGGCTTTTTCTGTTACCCAGGGGGGTGAGCCCTGAGGGTCAAAATGTTCACATATTTTAACCACAAAATTTATCGAAAAATTCACACATTTTAACATTAAAAATAACAACCAAGACAGGTGGAAAAAACAATCTACACATTTTTTTGCAATTTTATAAGGGTTGCTTTGAAACAGCAAAGTTTTTTTTGAGATTATGTTTGGCGTGAAGAAAAATACCGGGGCTTGTTCGGAGTTGAGATTTCGTTGCGGACGTTACACGATCACAGTGGGTAACATAGGTTTTTTTAATCTCATAACATAAAGCAGTATCGTTTTACACATTCTATTACTCAAGTTTAATTAACAAACTAAAAGTAACATAAAAATAATAAAAAACATTAACCACTGTTTTCTAATTTCCAGGAATTGCGTTGCGGACGTTACATAACTTGTGTTGCGGACGTTACGTTGCGGACGTTACGCAGTAAAACAACTGCTTCAAACAAAGCAGAACCGAAGGCATATTGATCCTTAAGTTTCAAATATCTATCCTGGAGTTTCAAATATCTGTCCTGGGTAAAAAAGTCAATATTTCATATCAGCTATTTAAAGCTGTCTCAAACATACAGCTAAAACAAAAAATATTTTTCTTCTTCGGGAAAATTTTTCCTCAAAAGTGGCTGTTTCTAAATTTAAAAAAATTACAATGATTTTCTTGGTTTAATAATACAATATAATACAATGCAATACAATACAATTTATGAAAGTCAGTAACGTGGGATAAGGGTTACCCTTACATCCCAGCCAGAGCCTCATGTTTAAAACGTCAACAGCAACAATTAAACAACAATTAAAACTTTTTATTTATTTTATTTATTTATCAATATTTGTACCTGGCGGTAACAGGAGAAGTAACAATAGGACTCTAGGTCCCTTACAAGGTTATTCTCCACTATACGGATCCCAACTAACCCCTAGGTGTTGATTTTACGGAGGGAGGAAAACCGGAGAACCCGGTGAAAAACCCTCGGAGCACAGGAGAGACCAACTAAACTCTACTCACATGAGTCTCAAGCTCGAGAACGGGATTGTCCCAGATGGTCACCCATCCAAGTACTAACCCCGTCTAACCGGGCTTAACTATTGGTGAGAGGCAGCGCCCTAACAGCACACGCCATCCAACAAAACACTTGTTGGCCTTGATCAATGACCCTCAATGACTGCCGCTTTAAATGTTCAATCATGTATTTCTTTGTTTCATTACAAAAGAAAACAGTTTCTTGACTTCTCCATGCTTATTGATAACAAATGGATCGCTGCCTTCCAAATGCACAGGCCCATAGAGCAGGTTAACCCACTCAAGCACAGGACAATTTAATTTCTTAACGGTTATAAGGTTAGGGTTAGGATTAGGATTGGAGTTAGGGGTACATGAAGTATATACTTTATGTTTTTATTGAAATGCTGACTTTGAACCATCCCAAGAAACCTGGAAAGGCCCAGATCTGATGTGAATATGTAAAGCTTTCATACTGTGTAACGTCCGCAACGGGGAAGTGTAACATCCGCAACGGCTCATTTTGTCTTCTTGGTAAAAACAGAGAAAATAATTTAAAATAGTGTGACATAAAAATTAAACCTCAAACATAGGTTGACATGTACAAGCTCAAATAGTTCCCCTAAACGTTCTCATTTCATAGGAAAATACGATCAAACATTGTTGCCAAATACACATGGTTCATTTTTGTAACGTCCGCAACGCATATATTTCCTTTAATTCAAGAAGAACTAAATTGGCAACACTCAGCATTATACCACTGTAAGTTTCCTTTTACTATGTACAGTAGCTACAAACAGCATTATTATCAAAATAGCTTTTGACATTCAAGCTATATTGAAAAATGCCCTTGATATTTTGTCAGAAATGTAACGTCCGCAACGAAGAAATGCCCATATATACATATATATATATATATATATATATATATATATATATATATATATATATACATACATATACATATATACAGTACTGTAAAACACAACATCTCCATCTGCCATGACACAAAGTCATGTTGCTTGGACATGTGTGAGTGCTGGCCTGAAAGATTAGCCTGCATGCTGGCCTGACTTTTGCCCAACTTTAGCCGTTTCTGCCAGGGGAAAAACAATGTTAGTTCTTCAATGTACTGTACAGTCGATTGAAATAAGAACAACACAAAAACTGGTGGGTAGAAAAAAAACTTTTTGTTTTTTTTTAAAATCACAGAGCAGAAAATCCATAATCCAAAAACTTAAAAAAAAACCTGGCCTAAAGTCAAATTTTACAGTCAAAATGGACATACCTTCCCACTTCTACTTCTCTAGTTTGTTGTGATATGAAAAATTTTTTGTTGAGAAATGTGAATAAAAAGTATTATTTATCTTTCATGGAATTTAATCATAATTATAACAAATGTTTCTCCCAAATCAACAAAACAAGTCCAAACAAACAAACAAACAAACAAACAAACAAACAAACAAACAAACAAACAAACAAACAAACAAACAAACAAACAAACAAACAAACAAACAAACAAACAAACAAACAAACAAACAAACAAACAAACAAAATAATATAAATCAAGAATAAGCAACTTTTATCTTTATTTTGCTCACATTTTATTCTTTATTTTACTCACATTTCTGTAGCAGCTACAGAAATACAGTAATGTACATGTACATTACAACACACTACAGAAGCAGAAGTGGGAAGGTATTTCCATTTTGACTGTAATAATACAGTCGTTGGTACCTAAGCATTTACACCGCCCATCAAAACATGTTCTAAATTTAAGCCAAAGTTAACCGTTTTGACATCAACACCGTGGGATTGGTGAGATGTGATTGGCTATGGGCACATTCATGTGACAATGTATTGGTTCGATTGAAAACCTAATATGTTTCCAAGGTAAACATTTAACTTTGACTTTGACATAAAACATGTTTTGACGGGTGGCGTACAAGCTTGGATGCCAACAACTGTACATTCGTAGATGAACCTTTTCATTTTGGCCAAAAATAGAGGTGGGAACTTCCCTGAAAATGAGCACTTAACTGGTCAAATACAGTAAATAGTTCCTGTCCAGTATGTGTTCTTTTATGATACAATGTCTGTATGTGTTCTTTTATGATACAGCAAGTTACCTGACTGAGAAAATGTTTTGTCACAGATATCACACTTGAATGATTTTGTCCCAGAATGAGTTCTTCGGTGATATATGTACTTTAACTCATCTGACTTGGGAAATGCTTTGTCACAGATATCACACTTGAATTGTTTCTCCCCCATATGTTTTCTTTTATGAACTACTAAATTACTTAACTGAGAAAATGTTTTGTCACAGATATCACATTTGCATGGTTTCTCTCCAGTGTGAGTTCGTTGGTGACATCTTAATGCATTTGATCGAGAAAATGCCTTGTGACAAACATCACATTTGAATGGTTTCTCTCCAGTATGAGTTCGTTGGTGATATTTTAAACCATTTGATCGAAAAAATGCCTTGTGACAAACATCACATTTGAATGGCTTCTCCCCAGTATGTGTTCTTTTATGATGTAGTAGGGTACTTGACTCAAAATATGCCTTGTCACAAACATCACATTTAAATGGCTTCTCCCCTGTATGTTTTCTTTTATGAACTACTAAATTACTTGACTGAGAAAATGTTTTGTCACAGACATCACATTTGAATGGTTTCTCTCCAGTATGAGTTCGTTGGTGAATTTTTAATCCATTTGGCTGAGAAAATCCCTTGTGACAAACATCACATTTGAATGGCTTCTCCCCAGCATGACATGTTCTTTTATGACGCAGTAAGGTATATCTTGACTCAAAATATGTCTTGTCACAAACATCACACTTGAATAGCTTTTCTCCAGTATGTGTTCTTTTATGAGACACAAAGTTACATGACTGGAAAAATGCTTTGTCACAGACATCACATCTGAATGGCTTCTCCCCAGTATGACATGCTCTTTTATGACGTAGTAAGGTATGTCTTGACTCAAAAAATGCCTTGTCACAAACATCACACTTGAATTGCTTTTCGCCAGTATGTGTTCTTTTATGAGACACTAAGTTACATGACTGGAAAAATGTTTTGTCACAGACATCGCATTTGAATGGTTTCTCTCCAGTATGAGTTACTTGGTGGTATTTTAATCCATTTGACTGAGAAAATGCCTTGTTACAAACATCACATTTGAATGGCTTCTCCCCAGTATGTGTTCTTTTATGAAGTAGTAAGGTACTTGACTGGGAAAATGTCCTGTCACAAACATCACATTTGAATGGTTTCACTCCACAGTATGTTCTTTTATGACATACTAAATAGCTCATCTGCGAAAATGTCTTGTCACAGCTATCACACTTTACTGGTTCCGCTTTCTCTTCCACTCTATCATTAACATGTGTTTTTTTATGATATAGTAAATAACTCAACTTGGAAAATTTCTGGTTACAGCTATCACACTTAAATGGCCGTTTCTCATCAGTACTGTGTGTTCTTTTATGATCTGGTAATTGACTTGCTTGTGAAAATAATGTCTTGGCACTAAAATTATACTTCTTCAATCCAATAATTGTCGGTGTTGCCATACTGTACGCGATACTATAGATAGCACTTTTATACTTTTATAAATCCTCTGATGGCTGCTGGATCCTACCTGAATTTGAATAAAACTTCGATACGAATAGCCAAAAACCCAACACTTTTACAGCAACTATAGTATACCCATGCAAGACGAAGTACTGTCGGAAAGCGCAGAGAATTTTGTCTGCGCATGCGCTCGTGGAGATTGCGAGATAGTCGCGCGAGTTCGCAGCCGTCCAAGCGAGTGATCAGATATCTGTAAACCTGACCTTCGACTTTGAGGCTTGAGCTGACCGTTTGAACTCAATATTTCGAAAACTAATCTATTGCTTATAGTTTAATAAAAATTTTGCGTGGATAGAATCAATATATTACTAGAAATACATAAATGCAATATCCTCGCCCGCTTTTACAGCAACCCCCCCCCTCCCCCGCTTTTACAGCAACCCTCCCCCCCCCTCCCCCCTTGCGCTCTTTTTTATTGGAGACCTGGAAATAGCTACTCCTGCAAATGCCGAACGCATTCTCGTACCCAGATCCTCGCGAATGGTCGGAACGATGAAAATATAGTTTTAACTCTTTCTTGTCCGAATTGGTCTTTAGTACTTTATTCTGGCGAACGCCGGACGATTTTATTCACCTCTGGGGAAGCCCCCGGACAGGAATGAGTTATAAACTATCTCTTTAACTCTTTCTTGTCCGAATTGGTCTTTAGTACTTTATTCTGGCTAACGCCGGACGATTTTATTCACCTCTGGGGAAGCCTCCGGACAGGAATGAGTTAATTATGGTAGAATATTTGAAATAAAAAAAAGAACTCTATTTTTTTGAAGAAAAATGCCACAAAGAACAAAGAAAAATTTAAGGATGATATTTCGTAAAAGATATTGAGATGAAGAAAATTGCACGTTGCCTCCAGGGTTTGAACTCAATCTCGTTCGCGTGCAAACCGACGACGTGAACATCTTGGTATCTAAAAATATTTGCATATTGAAAACTACTCAAACTATATTCATTTATGGCATTTTAAATTTATTTAAACTAATATAACACAAACAATTTTTCATTTCGAAATCTGAATTGCTGAAAATGTTTTCACATACATGTTAATAAATATTTCAACAGCATTTGTAGTCTTTGTACGTTTTACAAAAGAAGAAATGTTCCGTCTCCATTTTTATGCTAAATTATAAACAACCGCTAAGTCATATGTAGTTTTACAATAAGAAAGCCATTTAAAAGGAGATAAGACGGCAGCCACCGGTAAAAAATACAACGTAAGGGGCATTGGCAAGAAAAAACATGCAATGGATATGATACGTACTTCAAAGACACACAAAATATAGAACAAAATTAAGAGTGATAGATGTAAACACAAATGTAAACAGGGAAACTCAACAGTTTTGCTACTAAGTGTTCGTGGTTACCGATTCATGCTGGTGTTACAGACACCATGTTAACAGCAACTGATTTCATGACAGACAATGAACGTCAAAAAATTCTGAATGTTGCACCAGGTGAGGGCAGTACACCTCTAAGTATTTTCAGAGATAAATATTCTGAAGAATTGGCATATCCAGGTCATTTTCCTTGGTGAAAAACGACCTGACAATACTAACAGAATTACAGATGTTCATTATAGTGAAATTTGCAAATCTGAGTTAAGACGATCAGACAGAAGAGCTGCTCTGTGTGTTGAGAATATTTTCTTTAAAACAAAGAAACTACAAATGAAAATCTTACTCGGGCAATCTCAAGTTGCCTTGAGGAAATGTCAAGGAAACAATGGATCAATTAAAGCAGGTCAACTCAAACAAAAAGGGGCATTAGAAAAACTGATTCATCACGATGAAGGGTTTAAGTTTCTGAGAGCATTAAGAGGCTCGCCTCCATATTTTGAAAAGGCTAAAAAAGATATCTTTGCCATGATTAGACAATTAGGCTCAGCCTCATTATTTTGCAGTTTTTCTTCTGCAGAAACACAATGGGTTCATCTTCTTCGAATACTTAGTAAACTTGTCAATTACAAAGAATACACTGACACTGAGTTAGAAAATCTTAACTGGGAGGGAAAATGCAAATTAATTCAAAGTGATCCTGTTACATGTGCAAGACATTTTGACTATAGTAGATGACCCCCCCCATCCAGCGTACAAAGGGATGCCGCCTCATTAAATATTCGGTGTGATGCACGGTATGATGCACGGTATGATGCACGGTGTGACGCCCGGTTGTGTGACGCCCGGTGGTGTGACGCCCGGTGGTGTGACGTTCGGTGTGACGCCCGAAATTAAATATTCGGTGTGACGCCCGGCGTGACGTCCGGAATTAATTATTCTGTGTTGCGATTATAAAAAAGGAGCATAAACCTAGAGTTCTCCTCACTTTAACTACAGTGTTTACACTTAGCTATCTCGGAGTTTGCGGTATATTGTTGGATAGAGACTTTTTTGGACATTTATTTTTGGCAGAGAGAAGGTGAGATATATTGAGTTTATAGTTGTTTTATCAGAACGTTAATGTTTAAAGATTAAAGTTAATACACACATTGATACATTGATTTTTTCATTTTGTTCGCAGCAATGGATCTTGTTGATGTAATTAAAGGATGTACAACCATTGGGGAAATTGAGGCGCTTGAGTGGCTGTTTAATTTCGATGAAAGGCATAAGGAAGCGGCTTTCAACCAGCGCATTGTGATCTTGTCGAATGAATTGGTGCGAGATTTGGAGGTTGAGAGACATGGGATATGTCCTGACATGTTCACTGGTTGGTCGACTGAAGAACGCGCCTTGTTCAACGCCAATTGGAACGACGATTCCTTCATCGACGATCTACCATCAACCCCTGAAGTTATGCCCGAGTGGTTCAACTCCGAATGGGACGACGATTCTTTTCTCGATAACCTACCACCAACACCTGAAGTAATGCCCGAGGCTACACAGAACGGAGAAGGAAGCCGTAAGCGACCCATACAAGACGACGATGGAGCATCAACAAGTAAGAAATCTAAAACTGTTCCGTTATTTACTGTTAAGTCTGTTAAGCAAGTAAGGGTGAAGAAGTTTAAGACCACGGGCCTTGATTACCAAGTTCAATTCCATGATTTACAAGTGCGGGGTTTACCTGATGTTCTAAGGCTTCTACATCAAGTGTTCGATAGTTTGCTAGATCGTGTCACCGACGGCGTTGCTATGCACGATCAAGTTCGGTTTATTATGCATTCACCTCAGCTAGAATACCCAATTTCGTTACCGTTCATGCCTCGTGAAAGATTGACCGCTGAAAGAATCTTAGCCGAAGTCGAAAGAGTCATTCAGTCAAACGATACGTTTACCTTAGATGATTCGATTACTGTTAACATTATCCATGTTGAGATGCCGAACGGAGGAACGGGAAGAAAGCGATATATCGCTAATTTAGACAAATATTTAGAAAGAAAACACTGTATTGTCCGCATTCAAAGGAAGGAAAAAGGGGGTTTAACGAATACGAAAATGTATACATTTTTAGACCAAAACATGGAAACGAGACAAATATTAATTAGAGGCCCGCGCCGCTTGACTGCATGCATAAATTAACCTTGACAAACACACAGATTATAAAGTTTCTTTGTAATTTATTTCTAAAGGTATAATAATTTACAAGTGTGTAATGACAGCTAGAATATATCGACGCAAAAAAATGTTTTTAAATAAATTGTCCAGCTTTTACAGTGTCCTCCAGCTTGGATCTTTTGACTTTGTACACGGTGCCATCCCCTGTTAACAAGAGTTTACGTTTCTGTCCTTCGTGCTCGACGGACTTTACATCGAGAACTTTGACCACACTCCGTTTGCTGTCCGCTTGCAATAATGGCACTTTCTCGTAGTCAAGGATACCAGCCCAATTACCTCGCTGTACAATTTATTTAAAAACATTTTTTTGCGTCGATATGATTTCATCGGGACATGTCGGCGTCCCCCCTAACCTTAGATGTTACTTAACCCCCGTCGTAACCGATTGGTCTCCGACTGATTTCCGAAGTTACGTAAAAGGCATGGAACTTATCTCTTTATAAGTAATAGTAACCAACTTTCATTTAAACCCTTAACCCTACTTATAGCCAACACTTGTGGGACACGTAAACGCATGGAGCATGCGTACAGTAAACTTTAACAAAATAGACGTTCTTCACAAGGAACTAAAGAGAAATTGATAGAGGCACTTTATATTTTTTATCTGAAACCTTGTCTGGAGGATTATAGAGAGTTCTGAACAGCGTAAGTGTCTGAATTGGCAGAGATAACTGCTCTGGTCAAACCTGAATATTATTTGAATAATATGGAGACTTTGAATATTATATTAGTCAGAACCTAAATGACCAAACAGTCTTATACACGTTTGGTGGCAATAAGTGTTAACAATTTTAGAGAGTTATCGTTTACTTTGGCCTAGTTTGTAGAGGAACGAAACAGAAATGGATAGAGGCGCTTTATATTTTTTATCTTAAACTTGGTTTGGAGGAATATAGCGGGTTTTTTGTTAAGTAATCCGAGTGTTATTTTCGAAGAGATGAATGTTGACAGTTTTGGTCGAATTATTGCCTATCTAACCTTAGTCTATAACCTACTAGTGATTCCTTGGATGAAGAAACAGTTCGAGAAGTCGCAAGAAGACACAAATCAATTCGAAAAGCGAAGAGCAAAGACTTGTCCATATATAACTGAGATACATCATGGTTACTAGGCTTTCTGTTAATAAGAACGATATAAACAAGATTCTCGCACGTGCAGGAGACAAAAGAGAAAACTCGTTAAAGTTACTAATGACCAAAACATAACAGGATTTGCATATAAGTAGAATATTTAATTCATTTTAGGGGTGATCATGAGTTTTGGGGGGATAATAAGGGGCATGAAGAGGTATTAAGGCAAGTTCAGGCGAGAAAGTCATTAGGACAGGTTCTGAAATTACGAAACTAAAGAGACCGGCTTACGAGGAGTACCTTGTTGAAAAATATGGAAACGTTACGAACAAAAGAAATTTGAACTAATGTTGTATGTGTTATGAGGACATAATCGAGTTAATCCGAAATAAACGTGTAGATTGAACTTGCTCGTTTTTAATACATAAGTGAGGAAACTGTAGGAAGATAAAATGTGGAATCACTTCGAGAAGCCGTAAGAACGATTTTAAATGTCGAAATATAAAGGTTAAGCGAATTATTACTTTGATATATAACTGAGATTCATCATGGTTACTAGGGATCGATATTAGAATATTCAAATTCGTTTGCAAGGCCACGTGCAGGAGACAAAAGAAAAACTCATTAAGGGTCATTAAGAGGATTAGGCAAGTCTAAGCGGGAAGATAATTAACATTGCTACCATAGCGAAACCGCGTCGCATCCTTCATTCGTCTCAGGCTCCTTGGGGACCCTCTACTGCTACTCAGCCCCCCGTGTAATACGTCATAATCGATACTCTCCGACTAATTCCTGAAGTTCCAAATGTTTAACAAACGGTGTCTTTCACGTGTATACACCTCCTATTTTAAGTCTTTAGGCATTATGATAATATTTCGTTTGTATTCTTTCAGTGATTTGGTGGCTTTTAAAGATTGTAATTTTTAAATGTGATTTGTTTAAAGAAACGTTTTTATAATAAGACTAAATAACGAAATAAAGTTTCAAAAATATGTAATTTCATATTTACCATCACACAAAGCTCCTAATATTTACAAACACGCAAAACGTAAAATCCATAAGTATCACAGATAAACTTCTGCGTTAGCCCAGAAAAGGTACACAAAACACAAAACCGCTAAATTACTATTTTACAAACATATATAACCAAAGTTTACTATTCTTATTCTTCGTCTTCTTCTTCTCGTTTACTCTGTAACCATGCTCCATAGGCCTCGACTTCTACTTTTGCACAGTGATGATACGCATTAGGAACTATGTGGTTACCGCATGTCTCTAACCATGTTAGTCTATCAAAGAGATAGCAAGCCTTTGGACAGTTATAGCTTTCCAAGTTTACCCAAGGGATATTGAGTCTGCTCAAGAGATCACGCTCGATATGTCCACCTTTGTATGCCATTGTAGACTTTTCGTTGATTTTTACGGTACTAAAAAATTCTGTGACGATTCGATCAAGAGCTGTGATAGGTATAGCCTTCGCGGTCCGGGGTACGTCGAAAGGAAGTTTATGTATATGATTCTTCACATATGCACAGCTTCGTCTATCGTGTTCAGTTAAATCGTGCCAATTAATACCAATGTCGAAAAAATATGAAGTAGCTTCGTTGTTCCCCACGGTTAACAGTCCGAGTTCTTTACAAAGGAATTTTTTATTTTTAGTAAATCCATCCAGGTCTATAATTCCTACTATGTTTTCCATCTTATCCGCTAGCATTGTGATACGAGTGGGAACGTAATGAGTACTCTCTTACACACTCTGTTTAATTGAACGTCTATTATTAAAAATTGTCAAGACTCCCGTATATAAAATCCCCACAAATTAGAGTTCTGAAAGTAAAGTTTAACCCGTAATTATAGACCTAAGACTAAACTTTTAACTCGTATCCTTAGTCATAAGACTAAAGTTATACGCAAGTCCTGCTATCCTATAACCCCCATTCAGATGATTTTAACTCGACTAGCGATCGTTAGTCTTCCACTAACGTAATTAAGCAATTATTACCCCTTTCGGCCATCACCCTCGGGCACCCCCAAAGATACTACCAGTACCCCTGGGGTACCCTCAAAGATATCCCCATCAGCCCCTGTAGCAAAGGAATGTCAGAAATACATATACATTATTTGTAAATACTTTATTGAACTTCAGCATAGTACAGAAGATAATGTTTCAACGATTCAACAGTAACTTTAATTCTTATAATTGGTGTCATTCAAGTACTATGGCGTTTAGATTGATTGTAGCATAGTTTGTTTTTTTTTGTAATACAGGTTTCTTTCGTTTGATGAAATCTAAACATATATTCAAAATGCACCATCCTAAATTAGCCTTTAATAAACCATTATCAGTATGTCTTAATGTCGCTTTTCTTAGGTATTGAAGACTTATCTTTATACCCGGGGTTGATATACATAATGTGTATCAGTCGGAAATATTCCGGATCTTACTCGGATTTCATCGGGACATGGCGGCGTGAGATCGACAAACAGGTAAGAATACGGCTCTTTGGTTGCCATCTGGTAGGCTTGCTGGAAAAACTTTGTGTTGTCTGGATACAACTGTTTAGCAAGATGAGTCACTTGACTTGCATCACGAACATTTTTTGTTAGGACAAAGTAACTAGCGTTGAGAGAGATCGTACGATGGTCTTTGCTTTGATGAAATAAGTTTTGCACAATATAAATCACGCTGAGATTACCATGGTGCGATTTCTTAGTGAACAGTTTGGCAATAATCGTATCTTTTTCTCCCATCATGTCATCAATGATAAATAGATTTCTTATTTGGGGATTAATACTATCCAATATAGATTCGGATAAACCTTGCACAAACTGAATCCCAGGAATAAGAAGTTCCATTTTAGCAAACGTGTCTTGGTACTCAGAATAAAAATAAATTATATTTTCTGGGACAGAGTCGATCATGATTTGGGCGTTGGCTAACAATTCCTTGACAAAGGTTGTCTTCCCAGTCTTGGTCCCCCCAGAGACCAAGAGCCCAAAGGGATGTGTTAATTGTATGGAGTATGTCTTTTTGTTGTCCTGGTAATTCGATGCGGTTCCATCAAATGGCGAATGCTTAAATGTAGAATCAGTAGACATCGTTTGTACTGGCCGATCTCCCCCATGCAGGACCTTTATGTGGCGTTGTAAATTAAATTGTCTTGAAAAGCTCTTTCCGCAAATATTACAAGCGCTAGCCATGTTCACACAACAACTCTCAAATTACTTGTGAAAATGTCTGGGAGAAAAGTAAGATTATATCCTTGAGTTTCTTCTCTGTTGCATGTGGGATACCAAAACGAACCAATGCGCAGCTGAACGTTACTTGGACGTTACCTAGACCCCGCCTCTAAGGGATTAACCCATGAGTAAATGAGTAACTGACGAGTTACTCATGAGTAAATGAGTAACTCATGAGTTACTCATGAGTAAATGAGTAACTCGTGAGTAAATGAGTAATAACTCGTGAGTAAATGAGTAACTCGTGAGTAAATGAGTAACTCGTGAGTAAATGAGTAACTCGTGAGTAAATGAGTAACTCGTGAGTAAATGAGTAACTCGTGAGTTACTCATGAGTTACTCATTTACTCACGAGTTACTCATTTACTCACGAGTTACTCATTTACTCACGAGTTACTCATTTACTCATGAGTAACTCATGAGTTACTCATTTACTCATGAGTAACTCGTCAGTTACTCATTTACTCATGGGTTAATCCCTTAGAGGCGGGGTCTAGGTAACGTCCAAGTAACGTTCAGCTGCGCATTGTTCGTTTTGGTATCCCACATGCAACAGAGAAGAAACTCAAGGATATAATCTTACTTTTCTCCCAGACATTTTCACAAGTAATTTGAGAGTTGTTGGTGAACATGGCTAGCGCTTGTAATATTTGCGGAAAAGCTTTTCAAGACAATTTAATTTACAACGCCACATAAAGGTCCTGCATGGGGGAGATCGGCCAGTACAAACGATGTCTACTGATTCTACATTTAAGCATTCGCCATTTGATGGAACCGCATCGATTACCAAGACAACAAAAAGACATACTCCATACAATTAACACATCCCTTTGGGCTCTTGGGCTCTGGGGGACCAAGACTGGGAAGACAACCTTTGTCAAGGAATTGTTAGCCAACGCCCAAATCATGATCGACTCTGTCCCAGAAAATATAATTTATTTTTATTCTGAGTACCAAGACACGTTTGCTAAAATGGAACTTCTTATTCCTGGGATTCAGTTTGTGCAAGGTTTATCCGAATCTATATTGGATAGTATTAATCCCCAAATAAGAAATCTATTTATCATTGATGACATGATGGGGAAAAAGATACGATTATTGCCAAACTGTTCACTAAGAAATCGCACCATGGTAATCTCAGCGTGATTTATATTGTGCAAAACTTATTTCATCAAAGCAAAGACCATCGTACGATCTCTCTCAACGCTAGTTACTTTGTCCTAACAAAAAATGTTCGTGATGCAAGTCAAGTGACTCATCTTGCTAAACAGTTGTATCCAGACAACACAAAGTTTTTCCAGCAAGCCTACCAGATGGCAACCAAAGAGCCGTATTCTTACCTGTTTGTCGATCTCACGCCGACATGTCCCGATGAAATCCGAGTAAGATCCGGAATATTTCCGACTGATACACATTATGTATATCAACCCCGGGTATAAAGATAAGTCTTCAATACCTGAGAAAAGCGACATTAAGACATACTGATAATGGTTTATTAAAGGCTAATTTAGGATGGTGCATTTTGAATATATGTTTAGATTTCATCAAACGAAAGAAACCTGTATTACAAAAAAACAAACTATGCTACAATCAATCTAAACGCCATAGTACTTGAATGACACCAATTATAAGAATTAAAGTTACTGTTGAATCGTTGAAACATTATCTTCTGTACTATGCTGAAGTTCAATAAAGTATTTACAAATAATGTATATGTATTTCTGACATTCCTTTGCTACAGGGGCTGATGGGGATATCTTTGAGGGTACCCCAGGGGTACTGGTAGTATCTTTGGGGGTGCCCGAGGGTGATGGCCGAAAGGGTAATAATTGCTTAATTACGTTAGTGGAAGACTAACGATCGCTAGTCGAGTTAAAATCATCTGAATGGGGGTTATAGGATAGCAGGACTTGCGTATAACTTTAGTCTTATGACTAAGGATACGAGTTAAAAGTTTAGTCTTAGGTCTATAATTACGGGTTAAACTTTACTTTCAGAACTCTAATTTGTGGGGATTTTATATACGGGAGTCTTGACAATTTTTAATAATAGACGTTCAATTAAACAGAGTGTGTAAGAGAGTACTCATTACGTTCCCACTCGTATCACAATGCTAGCGGATAAGATGGAAAACATAGTAGGAATTATAGACCTGGATGGATTTACTAAAAATAAAAATTCCTTTGTAAAGAACTCGGACTGTTAACCGTGGGGAACAACGAAGCTACTTCATATTTTTTCGACATTGGTATTAATTGGCACGATTTAACTGAACACGATAGACGAAGCTGTGCATATGTGAAGAATCATATACATAAACTTCCTTTCGACGTACCCCGGACCGCGAAGGCTATACCTATCACAGCTCTTGATCGAATCGTCACAGAATTTTTTAGTACCGTAAAAATCAACGAAAAAGTCTACAATGGCATACAAAGGTGGACATATCGAGCGTGATCTCTTGAGCAGACTCAATATCCCTTGGGTAAACTTGGAAAGCTATAACTGTCCAAAGGCTTGCTATCTCTTTGATAGACTAACATGGTTAGAGACATGCAGTAACCACATAGTTCCTAATGCGTATCATCACTGTGCAAAAGTAGAAGTCGAGCTATGGAGCATGGTTACAGAGTAAACGAGAAGAAGAAGACGAAGAATAAGAATAGTAAACTTTGGTTATATATGTTTGTAAAATAGTAATTTAGCGGTTTTGTGTTTTGTGTACCTTTTCTGGGCTAACGCAGAAGTTTATCTGTGATACTTATGGATTTTACGTTTTGCGTGTTTGTAAATATTAGGAGCTTTGTGTGATGGTAAATATGAAATTACATATTTTTGAAACTTTATTTCGTTATTTAGTCTTATTATAAAAACGTTTCTTTAAACAAATCACATTTAAAAATTACAATCTTTAAAAGCCACCAAATCACTGAAAGAATACAAACGAAATATTATCATAATGCCTAAAGACTTAAAATAGGAGGTGTATACACGTGAAAGACACCGTTTGTTAAACATTTGGAACTTCAGGAATTAGTCGGAGAGTATCGATTATGACGTATTACACGGGGGCTGAGTAGCAGTAGAGGGTCCCCAAGGAGCCTGAGACGAATGAAGGATGCGACGCGGTTTCGCTATGGTAGCAATGTTAATTATCTTCCCGCTTAGACTTGCCTAATCCTCTTAATGACCCTTAATGAGTTTTTCTTTTGTCTCCTGCACGTGGCCTTGCAAACGAATTTGAATATTCTAATATCGATCCCTAGTAACCATGATGAATCTCAGTTATATATCAAAGTAATAATTCGCTTAACCTTTATATTTCGACATTTAAAATCGTTCTTACGGCTTCTCGAAGTGATTCCACATTTTATCTTCCTACAGTTTCCTCACTTATGTATTAAAAACGAGCAAGTTCAATCTACACGTTTATTTCGGATTAACTCGATTATGTCCTCATAACACATACAACATTAGTTCAAATTTCTTTTGTTCGTAACGTTTCCATATTTTTCAACAAGGTACTCCTCGTAAGCCGGTCTCTTTAGTTTCGTAATTTCAGAACCTGTCCTAATGACTTTCTCGCCTGAACTTGCCTTAATACCTCTTCATGCCCCTTATTATCCCCCCAAAACTCATGATCACCCCTAAAATGAATTAAATATTCTACTTATATGCAAATCCTGTTATGTTTTGGTCATTAGTAACTTTAACGAGTTTTCTCTTTTGTCTCCTGCACGTGCGAGAATCTTGTTTATATCGTTCTTATTAACAGAAAGCCTAGTAACCATGATGTATCTCAGTTATATATGGACAAGTCTTTGCTCTTCGCTTTTCGAATTGATTTGTGTCTTCTTGCGACTTCTCGAACTGTTTCTTCATCCAAGGAATCACTAGTAGGTTATAGACTAAGGTTAGATAGGCAATAATTCGACCAAAACTGTCAACATTCATCTCTTCGAAAATAACACTCGGATTACTTAACAAAAACCCGCTATATTCCTCCAAACCAAGTTTAAGATAAAAAATATAAAGCGCCTCTATCCATTTCTGTTTCGTTCCTCTACAAACTAGGCCAAAGTAAACGATAACTCTCTAAAATTGTTAACACTTATTGCCACCAAACGTGTATAAGACTGTTTGGTCATTTAGGTTCTGACTAATATAATATTCAAAGTCTCCATATTATTCAAATAATATTCAGGTTTGACCAGAGCAGTTATCTCTGCCAATTCAGACACTTACGCTGTTCAGAACTCTCTATAATCCTCCAGACAAGGTTTCAGATAAAAAATATAAAGTGCCTCTATCAATTTCTCTTTAGTTCCTTGTGAAGAACGTCTATTTTGTTAAAGTTTACTGTACGCATGCTCCATGCGTTTACGTGTCCCACAAGTGTTGGCTATAAGTAGGGTTAAGGGTTTAAATGAAAGTTGGTTACTATTACTTATAAAGAGATAAGTTCCATGCCTTTTACGTAACTTCGGAAATCAGTCGGAGACCAATCGGTTACGACGGGGGGGTTAAGTAACATCTAAGGTTAGGGGGGACGCCGACATGTCCCGATGAAATCATATCGACGCAAAAAAATGTTTTTAAATAAATTGTACAGCGAGGTAATTGGGCTGGTATCCTTGACTACGAGAAAGTGCCATTATTGCAAGCGGACAGCAAACGGAGTGTGGTCAAAGTTCTCGATGTAAAGTCCGTCGAGCACGAAGGACAGAAACGTAAACTCTTGTTAACAGGGGATGGCACCGTGTACAAAGTCAAAAGATCCAAGCTGGAGGACACTGTAAAAGCTGGACAATTTATTTAAAAACATTTTTTTGCGTCGATATATTCTAGCTGTCATTACACACTTGTAAATTATTATACCTTTAGAAATAAATTACAAAGAAACTTTATAATCTGTGTGTTTGTCAAGGTTAATTTATGCATGCAGTCAAGCGGCGCGGGCCTCTAATTAATATTTGTCTCGTTTCCATGTTTTGGTCTAAAAATGTATACATTTTCGTATTCGTTAAACCCCCTTTTTCCTTCCTTTGAATGCGGACAATACAGTGTTTTCTTTCTAAATATTTGTCTAAATTAGCGATATATCGCTTTCTTCCCGTTCCTCCGTTCGGCATCTCAACATGGATAATGTTAACAGTAATCGAATCATCTAAGGTAAACGTATCGTTTGACTGAATGACTCTTTCGACTTCGGCTAAGATTCTTTCAGCGGTCAATCTTTCACGAGGCATGAACGGTAACGAAATTGGGTATTCTAGCTGAGGTGAATGCATAATAAACCGAACTTGATCGTGCATAGCAACGCCGTCGGTGACACGATCTAGCAAACTATCGAACACTTGATGTAGAAGCCTTAGAACATCAGGTAAACCCCGCACTTGTAAATCATGGAATTGAACTTGGTAATCAAGGCCCGTGGTCTTAAACTTCTTCACCCTTACTTGCTTAACAGACTTAACAGTAAATAACGGAACAGTTTTAGATTTCTTACTTGTTGATGCTCCATCGTCGTCTTGTATGGGTCGCTTACGGCTTCCTTCTCCGTTCTGTGTAGCCTCGGGCATTACTTCAGGTGTTGGTGGTAGGTTATCGAGAAAAGAATCGTCGTCCCATTCGGAGTTGAACCACTCGGGCATAACTTCAGGGGTTGATGGTAGATCGTCGATGAAGGAATCGTCGTTCCAATTGGCGTTGAACAAGGCGCGTTCTTCAGTCGACCAACCAGTGAACATGTCAGGACATATCCCATGTCTCTCAACCTCCAAATCTCGCACCAATTCATTCGACAAGATCACAATGCGCTGGTTGAAAGCCGCTTCCTTATGCCTTTCATCGAAATTAAACAGCCACTCAAGCGCCTCAATTTCCCCAATGGTTGTACATCCTTTAATTACATCAACAAGATCCATTGCTGCGAACAAAATGAAAAAATCAATGTATCAATGTGTGTATTAACTTTAATCTTTAAACATTAACGTTCTGATAAAACAACTATAAACTCAATATATCTCACCTTCTCTCTGCCAAAAATAAATGTCCAAAAAAGTCTCTATCCAACAATATACCGCAAACTCCGAGATAGCTAAGTGTAAACACTGTAGTTAAAGTGAGGAGAACTCTAGGTTTATGCTCCTTTTTTATAATCGCAACACAGAATAATTAATTCCGGACGTCACGCCGGGCGTCACACCGAATATTTAATTTCGGGCGTCACACCGAACGTCACACCACCGGGCGTCACACCACCGGGCGTCACACAACCGGGCGTCACACCGTGCATCATACCGTGCATCATACCGTGCATCACACCGAATATTTAATGAGGCGGCATCCCTTTGTACGCTGGATGGGGGGGGGTCATCTACTGACTATCAAGTAAATCAGTTTTTACGAAACTTTCTCATGAGTAGTCAAGCACCTCTAGGGAAGATTGCTGATTGGTTTTATAGGGTCGAGTATCAACAAAGAGGCTCACCTCATATTCATATGTTAATATGGTTGGACGATGCTCCAACTTTTGGTGTTGATAATGATATTGAAGTTATAGAATTTATTGATAAAATAATTAGCTGTAAAAGGCCAACTGATAACCCTGAATTACATAAACTTGTAAATAGACAAGTCCATCGCCATTCTCACACTTGCAGAAAAAAATCTAAAGCACAATGTCGTTTCAATTATCCACAGCCGCCCATGCGTGATGTGGAAAACAGTGAAAAGCACAAAAATATGTGGAAATCAATAAAAAAGCATTTGAATGATTTGAAAGAAGGTGAAGACATCACATTTGATGAACTGTTAATAAAATTGGATGTAACTGAGCAAAATTATTTGCTTGCTATACGATCAGGGTTAAATGCATCAACCATATTTTTGAAGAGGCAGCCAAATGAATTAAGAATAAATAATTATAACCCTGCTTGCCTTAGCGCATGGCGAGCAAATATGGATATCCAATTTGTCCTTGATGTCTATGCATGTGCAATGTACATTGTATCATACATTTCTAAAGCACAAAAAGCCATGAGTGAACTTTTGAGAACTGCATGTGCTGAAGCTAGACGAGGAAACTCTACTATTAAACAACAAGTAAGAGACATTGGTAATAAGTTTTTGATCAATGTTGAAATTAGTGCACAGGAAGCAGTTTATATTATGCTCCAACTTGCAATGAGAAAATCATCTCGTCAAGTGGTATTCATCAATACCTCACATCCAGAAAACAGGATTTGTCTTTTAAAACCAATGAACGACATTAACGGAATGGAAGATGATTCAGAAGAAATTTTTGCAACAGGTTTGCTAAAGCGATATACCAAACGACCTGCTAGCCTTGGGCATGTATCTCTTGCTGACTGGGCTGCATGGTATGATTCATGTGGTAAGCCATATGTCAAAAAATCTCCTAGACTTTATATTGATAATCTGCCACTTGAGACGAACTTTAATTGTATTAATGATGATGAAGAGGAGGAGGAAGAAAAAGAGCCTTCAAAAAATAAGAAGAGATCAAAAGCTAGAATTATACGAAGTGTTTGCTTTAATAAGGAAGTAGATTCTGAGAAACATTATCGTGAACTAATCATGCTGTTTACAGCATGGAGAAATGAACAAACTGACCTGATTGGTAATTGTTCTTCCTATCAAAAATATTTCTTTCATGTAAAACATTTAATAGATGAGCAAATGAAACAGTATGCTATATGCAGTGAAGACTTAAATGAAATTCAAAATCAGTTAAGTAACATGGATGATAATGATGATAATTATGACTTAATTGCCCCAGGAACACAGAACATCGAGTGCCAAGATGAATCTAAGGGTGCTCAAGACCTGCATCCTGATTTTAATGAAAATTATGATCTTTCCAGTGATATTGGAATCCCTTCTGCTGCCTCAAATAGTGAACAGCTTATATTAAATGAATCGGAGGACTGTGATTTCAGGCAAATGGTACAGAAACTGAACAAAGAACAAAAAGAGTTCTTCTTTCATATTTTACATCTGATTAAAACAACAGATAAGCCATTTCACTGTTTTCTCAGTGGAGGAGCTGGTGTTGGGAAGTCACATCTGACCAAAGCATTGTATCAAGCAGCACTAAAATATTACAATACAAGAGCTGGTGATGACTTTCATCAAGTAAAGGTGCTGTTGCTTGCCCAACTGGTAAAGCTGCTTTTAATATTAAAGGGAATACAATCCACAGTGCTCTTGCAATACCAGCATGCCAATCATTAAAGAATTACAAACCTCTTGACTCAAGCAGGCTAAACACCTTACGAAGTCAACTTGGTGGTGTAAAATTAATATTCCTTGATGAGATATCAATGGTGGGTAGTACAATGTTTAATGTTCAGATAAACAACAGACTCAAAGATATTAAGGGAAGCAAAGAAAACTTTGGAGGTGTAAGCATAATTGCAATTGGAGACTTGTTTCAGTTAGAACCAGTGATAGATAGATACATATTTAAAGATCTTGACAATTCAGAATATGCTATTCTTGCTCCTAATCTATGGCAAGACTACTTTAAAATGTTTGAGCTTAAGGAAATTATGAGACAGAGAGAGAGCAAAGTGTTGCTGAAATTTTAAATAGATTAAGAGAAGGCAATCACACAAAAGATGACATTTTAAAAATTAAAGAAAGAATGATTGAAGAAAATGGTGCACATGATCCAATGGATGTACCACATTTGTTTATCCAAAATATTAAGGTAAATGAGTTCAATGCAAGGGTCCATCATGCAGCAACTGGTGAGAAGTAGTCTATTAAAGCAGTTGATAGTGTAATAGGAGCTAACTCTGCCCAGCTCAGAGATAAAATTATCAGTCAAATACCAAGCGATCCCAGGAAGACTAAACAGATTATTTCAAACCTCCAATTATCGGTAGGTGAAAGAACAGAAATAGCAGTAAATGTACGAACTGAAGATGGCATGACAAATGGTGCTGGTAATGTTATTAAAAAGATACAATTAAACCAAAGAGATAAACCATCAGGGATAATATGGGTACAGTTTGACCATGCTGATGTGGGTGAGAAGACTAGACATGAGAATAGACAACTTTATGTTCAAGGTATTTCACCCACATGGACTCCAATAAAACCAATTACTACTCAGTTTGCTGTTGGTAGAAACCAGACTGCACAAGTTTTCAGAAAACAGTTTCCATTGCGGCCTGCTGCTGCTAAAACAATTCATCGATCACAAGGTGATACTGAGCAAAAAATAGTTGTTAACTTTAACACTAGAAGAGCAATACCTCATATACATTATGTTGGTCTCAGCAGAGTAACAACCATAGAGGGGTTGTATATCACTGATTTGTGTGAACAAAAAATAGCTGTCAATCCTTATGTCAAGACTGAAATGGAAAGTCTAAGAACAGAGCGCTATCTTAAACTTAGTGTGTCTCCTGTTTATAGTTTTGATCCGGTATCATTTAAACTTTGCTTCCTTAATGCAAGATCATTGCACAGACATATTGATGATGTTCGCCATGATTTAAATTATACTTCTACTGATATCAATATTTTTTCAGAAACAAGATTTACTAGTTCAGATAATGATAATATGTATACAATTGATGGGTATACCTTATTTAGAAATGATGCTCAACCTTCTCTGACTTCAAGACCTTATGGAGGTACAGCAGTGTTCAGTAGGGTTGATTTTATCCCTGGCTATCCACGTGCTCATAATATTAATGGTATTGAAATAACTATTATGAAAGTAATGATTCTTCCACATGTAATGATAATAGGTGTATATCGCTCACCTAAAATTCCAGTACAGCAATTGTGTCATGCTTTAAATGAGGTACTCACCTTTTCAACTTCTCAGTTCAATATTGTTATTGGTGATTTTAACATTAACTGGCTTGATGAATGTAGTAGAAGACCTGTGTATAATCTATTTGTTAATGAAAATAATTACAGACAACTAATATCCAAATATACTACTGACAACCAAACCGCTATAGATCATATTTATACAAATTTACCAGAATCACAAACTAACAGTCACGTGTTAGAAACCTATTTTTCTGATCACAAATCAATTTGTGCATTAATTAATTGTTTTAACGAATAATTGCATATACATGTACTGTACCCAAGTACTATTGTACGATCATTGGTAGCTTATGCATAGTGGGTATATTTTACAGTGCATAAACGCTTCACATGTAGCTCCAAATAAGGAGATAATTTCGCTCTGAACAGCAGACAGGTAGTTTGAATACAATAGAGACGACACTTTGACAATTAATTATTTTTATATTATTGTTATTTATTTCAGTTTCCAAAGTTACAATATTATCAGGTGAGCATATTTTTTTTTTCATTTTAAAGACGTTAGTTACCCCCTTCTTCTCTGCCATATAATTTTCCTTATTTACTTTAGCCATTTCGTTTTACTTTTTTATTTAAATTTTATTATTTTTTAAAACACTCGTAATCTTTAATATATAATTATTAATTATACTCACCATATTTAAATATTTATATATATATATATATATATATATATATACATACATATAATATATACTCAGTTAGAGTACTGATATACAAGCTCAGGGTCATTGCCTTTGATTTCCAGCTGAAAGGCCTGCATGATAGTTGTATTCTTGCAACTGGTCCTATATAGATCGACATATGTATAATATATTTATAATTATCACACTTACATTTTTCTCTCACTAGTACAGTACCTAATCCAAACAAGACAGTAAACAAGTCCAGAAGAAAATACTTTGGCTGCAAAGTTCAAACAACACAAGAAGAAGCTGTCAAAGTAACTGATATGTTTGTCTTCTGGAAAAATCAACCTGCAACAGGCCTTTCAAAATTGTGGGCACTAAAAGAGATCAAGCACATTTGACTCTAACAATCAAGAATATGCTATTACCAAATCAGCTGAAATATCACCTGCATCTGTTGATTTCTCAATTAATGAATCACCTCGAAGTCACCGCTACACTGTTAGGGATTACCTACAGCAAGCATATACGAGACAATGGACGTCAAAACTACATAATTACCAAGTCTGAGAGCAAAGGAGCTGTAATACACTATCAACAAATAAAACATAAAGCAGACTGTGTTATCGCAGTTAACAGAGTCAACGACGTTTGCGTTATGAGAGAACACCATTGACGAGATACACACTGCCACGAGTTAAAACATCCCGAACGTGATTAAAGTGTGCTTTTTTGTAATGCCAAGTTCATTGATACCAATGGATTGACATTAATGTTTGAAAATCATGACATCCAACTTGGCATTACCAGAAATACAAGACAGCCTCATAACTGCCATTACATGTATTGGAATTGACATGGCAAAAAAACTTCATCATGCATTATAGTCTGTAATAACTCCTTAGAAAAAGCTAAAACTGATAAAGACACTATCACTTGTCCAAGTTATAAAACCACAACATTGGCTAGCATAAGAAAAACAACTGGTATATGCCAACTTCTCCTCATTGGAAAGATAGAGAAGATAACGAGTTATACAAACTTCAATGTTGGTTTCGCAGTTTCCTAAAATGCATCAACTCCCCCTGTCGTCTGCTTCTAACACCAAAATAAACGAGCTAAAGAAGTTAAAGAGCTAAATAGACGACGTTAATATTGTGTTGTGATTCATGAAGAATATAATTCAATTTGTTTTATTTGATTAGATTCGTCAGAAAATGGCATAGACTAGAGGCAAGCTCCAATAAGGGGGTCCTCAAAATATTCAGTTTCTACATGTTTAAAGCAATTACTCTTGTTTAATGTTGACGGACAAAATTTTTTATATCATTGTCATTGTAATCTATATCATTTTATTGTCATTTACTTTTACAGTTCGTGTTGATAACTTGTAAATAATAAGCTTTTGGAATACAGTCATTTCATCTACATGCTTTCTTGTCTCATCAATAACAGTCTGGTCATACCTGGGGCCATATATAACAGAGATAGACTTAATAGTTATAAACACTAATAATCTTAATCTTGAGTTTAAAATCTATAGTCGACCTTTCTATTTTAGTACGTTCTAAAAGGGAAGTATCTATTACTTTATTAGGCTAACGTTTGAGCGCAGATACATGTACGCTATGCGTACCTTTTGTTGTTGTTGTTGTTGTTGTTATTATTATTATTATTATTATTATTATTATTATTATTATTATTAAAGCAACCTGTGGGAACTATATTCGTGCAAGATGAAGTACTAACGAATGCGGATAACCCGCTGAGTGAGGACTGTGGGCATCTTAAACCCCGTGAAGTTAGCTGCCAATTCGCCAGCTGCCAATTCACTGCCAATTAAGATAGCTGCCAATTCGGCTCAGCGATGTTTCGCAATGGCGCTTCCAGGGGGGAGGGGGGCGCAGCCGAGCAACAGTCTGGCTTCGAAAACTAATGTTTCGCAGGTCTTTTAACTCGTTCAATCTAACTTTAACACAAAATAATCATTCACCGTCGATAATTTAGGACATTTACGTTAGTACAAACCACGTTTCTTCAAGGAAAATTATGTTTTAACAATGCTAGGCTTTAATAGACTTAATATCACTCACTCCATATTAATAATCTATTAAGATTTAATAACAAACAAGCCGCGCTCTATCAAAATAATTTTCTCCTTGGTAGATAGCGAATCCAAAAATACCGTTCGATTCCTTATACAATTCTGCGTCTAGTGATATCAAATATGTGATTTCCATTATTTTTCTAAATTTTCTGAACATTTATTTTGTAACGCGCGCTTGCTGACTCACATCAAATGACATATTGATTTGCCAACAAAATATTTTGAACACCCTAGACGGAGATTCTGTAAACGGCATTAGCTTCTTTGTAAAATTTCGCATAGGACAATGTACGAAACGAATGTTCAACTGTAAACAAAGTAATTTATTTATATTTCTTAATATGATCGTCACTTAGGGCGTGCTTGCTGACTCAGATCAAATGACACATTAATTTGAAAACAAAATATTTTCCGCACGCTAGATGGCGATTCTGTAAACGGCATTAGATTCCTTGTAAAATTTTGCATAGGACAGTCTACGAAACGAATGTTCAACTGCAAAGAAAGTAATTTATTATATTTTTTTAATATGATCATCACTTAGCGCGCGCTTGATGACTAAGATCAAATAACACATTGATTTGAAAACAAAATATTTTACGCACGCTAGATGGCGATTCTGTAAACGGCATTAGATTCCTTGTAAAATTCTCCATAAGACAGTCTACGAAACGAATGTTCAACTGTAAATAAAGTAATTTATTTAGATTTTTAATATGATCGTCACTTAGCGAACGCTTGATAACTCATATCAAATGACACATTGATTTGCCGACAAAATATTTTCTGCACTGTAGACGGAGATTCTGTAAACGGCATCAGATTCCTCGTAAAATTCTCCATAAGGCAGTTTAGGAAGCGAATGTTCAACTGTAAACAAAGTAATTTATTTCTATTTTTTGACTATGATCGTCACTTAGCGCGCGCTTGATGACTAAGATCAAATGACACATTGATTTGCAAACAAAATATTTTCTGCACGGTAGACGGAGATTCTGTAAACGGCATTAGATTCCTTGTAAAATTCTGCATAGGACAGTCTACGAAACGAATGTTCAACTGTAAACAAAGTAATTTATTTATATTTTTTAATATGATCGTCACTTAGCGCGCGCTTGATAACTCATATCCAGGGCGCTTATATACGGGGCGGTGCAACGCGCTCATATCGCGCTGATCGATGTGTGATGCACAAAAGGACTGGCACGAACGTGCTTCTGAGCAAAAGTTGATCAAAAGTGGATTTTTGGGCACTGTGATATTCTCGCTGTTTTTTCTTTAACTATGTAATTTCGGAGGAACCTTTTGCAATGTACCGACGAAGTACTTATTCGTTTAATGTATGAATATTTGTTTGGCGTTAAAAGCTGTACTACAAAGGAGTTATTATGGATAATGACTCGATTTTTTGATGACTTCTATTGAGGGAAAATTTCATTACAAGATTTGAGCATGTTAACAGGTCGTCCACGCCTAGGAATTCAGGTATGTTGAAGATTATAATAGTGTGGTTATATCTTAAAGTTTTCATAAAAATCGGAGTTGATTATTTGGAGATATAGCGTTCGGATGTTAGGTATTTTTATGGTTCAACTCTTGCCTGTTTAGTTCCTCAACTGCTGCAAGAGAAGTAAACAAAACTTATAGTTTTGCCATGTTACGATTCTTAGTAATTATATCAATAACTTTATCGGGTTTTTGAAGCATTAGATTAGAATAACTGTAAGCTGTAAACAAATTTTACTCTCCGATCAGTTTATTAAAATACGACTTGCTGGGACGCTTGCCGAGCGCATTATGTGATAAACTGTCGTCCACACCTTGTAATTTTGTCATCAGATAGCCAAGATGACTTCTTGTTAGGTTTCATTGAGAAAATACAAATTGGAGTTGATTATTTCTTGATATTCAATTGGAAAGATGACCTACCAGCTAAAATTCAATGCAAGATGTTGTCTTCTATCGAACATGGCCGAATGATAACGTGCACAAACAAAGATTTCCAAAGATTTCTTGCGTCATTTCCCTTGCGAAAGCATCATATTTTTCAGCAACATATTTGTTCATGTTTCAGCAACGACTCCGAATTTTTGGGAGTAACACCAGAGAATATATTAGCTGAATCCACTGATATATCGTATGGCTCGGCAATTTCATCCACGTCCTCTTTTAAACTCAACTCAGAGACTTCCACATCAAGCGTATTTTACCCGCCATATTTTGGACTTTCCCTGGCTTAGCGTTCGTCGCTATGGTGACAGGGGCTTGTTACCAGTCCTCTGCATCACACATCGATCAGCGCGCCCATTGCCGTTTCACCGCCCCCTATATAAACGCCCTGCTCATATCAAGTGACACATTGATTTGCCGACAAAATATTTTCTGCACGGTAGACGGCGATTCTGTAAACGGCATCATATTCCTCGTAAAATTCTCCATAAGACAGTCTACGAAACAAATCTTCAACTGTAAACAAAGTAATTTATTTATATTTTTTGACTATGATCGTCACTTATCGTGCGCTTGATGACTCAGATCAAATGACACATTGATTTGCAAACAAAGTATTTTCTGCACGGTAGACGGAGATTCTGTAAACGGCATTAAATTCCTTGTAAAATTCTGCATAGGACAGTCTACGAAACAAATGTTCAACTGTAAACAAAGTAATTTATTTATATTTTTTAATATGATCGTCACTTAGCGCGCGCCTGATAACTCATATCAAATGACACATTGATTTGCGGACAAAATATTTTCTGCACGGTAGACGGAGATTCTGTAAACGGCATTAGATTCCTTGTAAAATTCTGCATAGGACAGTCTACGAAAAGAATGTTCAACTGTAAACAAAGTAATTTATTTATATTTTTTAATATGATCGTCACTTAGCGCGCGCTTGATAACTAGTATCAAATGACACATTGATTTGCGGACAAAATATTTTCTGCACGGTAGACGGAGATTCTGTAAACGGCATCAGATTCCTCGAAAAATTATCCATAAGACAGTCTAGGAAGCGAATGTTCAACTGTAAACAAAGTAATTTATTTCTATTTTTTGACTATGATCGTCACTTAGCGCGCGCTTGATGACTCAGATCAAATGACGGTAGACGGAGATTCTGTAAACGGCATCAGATTCCCGAAAAATTCTCCATAAGACAGTCTAGGAAGCGAATGTTCAACTGTAAAAAAGTAATTTATTTCTTTTTTTGACTATGATCGTCACTTAGCGCGCGCTTGATGACTCAGATCAAATGACACATTGATTTGCAAACAAAATATTTTCTGCACGGTAGACGGAGATTCTGTAAACGGCATTAGATTCCTTGTAAAATTCTGCGTAGGACAGTCTACGAAACGAATGTTCAACTGTAAACAAAGTAATTTATTTATATTTTTTAATATGATCGTCACTTAGCGTGCGCTTGATAACTCACATCAAATGACACATTGATTTGCGGACAAAATATTTTCTGCACGGTAGACGGAGATTCTGTAAACGACATCAGATTCCTCGAAAAATTCTCCATAAGACAGTCTAGGAAGCGAATGTTCAACTGTAAACAAAGTAATTTATTTATATTTTTTGACTATGATCGTCACTTAGCGCGCGCTTGATGACTCAGATCAAATGACGGTAGACGGAGATTCTGTAAACGGCATTAGATTCCTTGTAAAATTCCGCATAGCACAGTCTACGAAACGAATGTTCAACTGTAAACAAAGTAATTTATTTATATTTTTTAATATGATCGTCACTTAGCGCGCGCTTGATAACTCACATCAAATGACACATTGATTTGCGGACAAAATATTTTCTGCACGGTAGACGGAGATTCTGTAAACGGCATCAGATTCCTCGAAAAATTCTCCATAAGACAGTCTAGGAAGCGAATGTTCAACTGTAAACAAAGTAATTTATTTCTATTTTTTGACTATGATCGTCACTTAGCGCGCGCTTGATGACTCAGATCAAATGACGGTAGACGGAGATTCTGTAAACGGCATCAGATTCCCCGAAAAATTCTCCATAAGACAGTCTAGGAAGCGAATGTTCAACTGTAAAAAAGTAATTTATTTCTTTTTTTTGACTATGATCGTCACTTAGCGCGCGCTTGATGACTCAGATCAAATGACACATTGATTTGCAAACAAAATATTTTATGCACGGTAGACGGAGATTCTGTAAACGGTATTAGATTCCTTGAAAAAAAATCTGCATAGGACAGTCTACGAAACGAATGTTCAACTGTAAACAAAGTAATTTATTTATATTTTTTAATATGATCGTCACTTAGCGCGCGCTTGATAACTCACGTCAAATGACACATTGATTTGCGGACAAAATATTTTCTGCACGGTAGACGTAGATTCTGTAAACGGCATCAGATTCCTCGAAAAATTCTCCATAAGACAGTCTAGGAAGCGAATGTTCAACTGTAAACAAAGTAATTTATTTATATTTTTTGACTATGATCGTCACTTAGCGCGCGCTTGATGACTCAGATCAAATGACGGTAGACGGAGATTCTGTAAACGGCATTAGATTCCTTGTAAAATTCCGCATAGGACAGTCTACGAAACGAATGTTCAACTGTAAACAAAGTAATTTATTTATATTTTTTAATATGATCGTCACTTAGCGCGCGCTTGATAACTCACATCAAATGACACATTGATTTGCGGACAAAATATTTTCTGCACGGTAGACGTAGATTCTGTAAACGGCATCAGATTCCTCGAAAAATTCTCCATAAGACAGTCTAGGAAGCGAATGTTCAACTGTAAACAAAGTAATTTATTTCTATTTTTTGACTATGATCGTCACTTAGCGCGCGCTTGATGACTCAGATCAAATGACGGTAGACGGAGATTCTGTAAACGGCATCAGATTCCCCGAAAAATTCTCCATAAGACAGTCTAGGAAGCGAATGTTCAACTGTAAAAAAGTAATTTATTTCTTTTTTTTGACTATGATCGTCACTTAGCGCGCGCTTGATGACTCAGATCAAATGACACATTGATTTGCAAACAAAATATTTTATGCACGGTAGACGGAGATTCTGTAAACGGTATTAGATTCCTTGAAAAAAAATCTGCATAGGACAGTCTACGAAACGAATGTTCAACTGTAAACAAAGTAATTTATTTATATTTTTTAATATAATCGTCACTTAGCGCGCGCTTGATAACTCACGTCAAATGACACATTGATTTGCGGACAAAATATTTTCTGCACGGTAGACGTAGATTCTGTAAACGGCATCAGATTCCTCGAAAAATTCTCCATAAGACAGTCTAGGAAGCGAATGTTCAACTGTAAACAAAGTAATTTATTTATATTTTTTGACTATGATCGTCACTTAGCGCGCGCTTGATGACTCAGATCAAATGACGGTAGACGGAGATTCTGTAAACGGCATTAGATTCCTTGTAAAATTCCGCATAGCACAGTCTACGAAACGAATGTTCAACTGTAAACAAAGTAACTTATTTATATTCTTTAATATGATCGTCACTTAGCGCGCGCTTGATAACTCACATCAAATGACACATTGATTTGCGGACAAAATATTTTCTGCACGGTAGACGTAGATTCTGTAAACGGCATCAGATTCCTCGAAAAATTCTCCATAAGACAGTCTAGGAAGCGAATGTTCAACTGTAAACAAAGTAATTTATTTCTATTTTTTGACTATGATCGTCACTTAGCGCGCGCTTGATGACTCAGATCAAATGACGGTAGACGGAGATTCTGTAAACGGCATCAGATTCCCCGAAAAATTCTCCATAAGACAGTCTAGGAAGCGAATGTTCAACTGTAAAAAAGTAATTTATTTCTTTTTTTCACTATGATCGTCACTTTGCGCGCGCTTGATGACTCAGATCAAATGACACATTGATTTGCAAACAAAATATTTTATGCACGGTAGACGGAGATTCTGTAAACGGCATTAGATTCCTTGTAAAATTCTGCGTAGGACAGTCTACGAAACGAATGTTCAACTGTAAACAAAGTAATTTATTTATATTTTTTAATATGATCGTCACTTAGCGCGCGCCTGATAACTCATATCAAATGACACATTGATTTGCGGACAAAATATTTTCTGCACGGTAGACGGAGATTCTGTAAACGGCATTGGATTCCTTGTAAAATTCTGCATAGGACAGTCTACGAAAAGAATGTTCAACTGTAAACAAAGTAATTTATTTATATTTTTTAATATGATCGTCACTTAGCGCGCGCTTGATAACTAGTATCAAATGACACATTGATTTGCGGACAAAATATTTTCTGCACGGTAGACGGAGATTCTGTAAACGGCATTGGATTCCTTGTAAAATTCTGCATAGGACAGTCTACGAAAAGAATGTTCAACTGTAAACAAAGTAATTTATTTATATTTTTTAATATGATCGTCACTTAGCGCGCTTGATAACTAGTATCAAATGACACATTGATTTGCGGACAAAATATTTTCTGCACGGTAGACGGAGATTCTGTAAACGGCATCAGATTCCTCGAAAAATTCTCCATAAGACAGTCTAGGAAGCGAATGTTCAACTGTAAACAAAGTAATTTATTTCTATTTTTTGACTATAATCGTCACTTAGCGCGCGCTTGATGACTCAGATCAAATGACGGTAGACGGAGATTCTGTAAACGGCATCAGATTCCCCGAAAAATTCTCCATAAGACAGTCTAGGAAGCGAATGTTCAACTGTAAAAAAGTAATTTATTTCTTTTTTTTGACTATGATCGTCACTTAGCGCGCGCTTGATGACTCAGATCAAATGACACATTGATTTGCAAACAAAATATTTTCTGCACGGTAGACGGAGATTCTGTAAACGGTATTAGATTCCTTGAAAAAAAATCTGCATAGGACAGTCTACGAAACGAATGTTCAACTGTAAACAAAGTAATTTATTTATATTTTTTAATATGATCGTCACTTAGCGCGCGCTTGATAACTCACGTCAAATGACACATTGATTTGCGGACAAAATATTTTCTGCACGGTAGACGTAGATTCTGTAAACGGCATCAGATTCCTCGAAAAATTCTCCATAAGACAGTCTAGGAAGCGAATGTTCAACTGTAAACAAAGTAATTTATTTATATTTTTTGACTATGATCGTCACTTAGCGCGCGCTTGATGACTCAGATCAAATGACGGTAGACGGAGATTCTGTAAACGGCATTAGATTCCTTGTAAAATTCCGCATAGCACAGTCTACGAAACGAATGTTCAACTGTAAACAAAGTAACTTATTTATATTCTTTAATATGATCGTCACTTAGCGCGCGCTTGATAACTCACATCAAATGACACATTGATTTGCGGACAAAATATTTTCTGCACGGTAGACGGAGATTCTGTAAACGGCATCAGATTCCTCGAAAAATTCTCCATAAGACAGTCTAGAAAGCGAATGTTCAACTGTAAACAAAGTAATTTATTTATATTTTTTGACTATGATCGTCACTTAGCGCGCGCTTGATGACTCAGATCAAATGACGGTAGACGGAGATTCTGTAAACGGTATTAGATTCCTTGAAAAAAAATCTGCATAGGACAGTCTACGAAACGAATGTTCAACTGTAAACAAAGTAATTTATTTATATTTTTTAATATGATCGTCACTTAGCGCGCGCTTGATAACTCATATCAAATGACACATTGATTTGCGGACAAAATATTTTCTGCACGGTAGACGGAGATTCTGTAAACGGTATTAGATTCCTTGAAAAAAATCTGCATAGGACAGTCTACGAAACGAATGTTCAACTGTAAACAAAGTAATTTATTTATATTTTTTAATATGATCGTCACTTAGCGCGCGCTTGATGACTCAGATCAAATGACACATTGATTTGCCGACAAAATATTTTCTGCACGGTAGACGGAGATTCTGTAAACGGCATTAGATTCCTTGTAAAATTCTGCATAGGACAGTCTACGAAACGAATGTTCAACTGTAAACAAAGTAATTTATTTATATTTTTTAATATGATCGTCACTTAGCGCGCTTGATAACTAGTATCAAATGACACATTGATTTGCGGACAAAATATTTTCTGCACGGTAGACGGAGATTCTGTAAACGGCATCAGATTCCTCGAAAAATTCTCCATAAGACAGTCTAGGAAGCGAATGTTCAACTGTAAACAAAGTAATTTATTTCTATTTTTGGACTATAATCGTCACTTAGCGCGCGCTTGATGACTCAGATCAAATGACGGTAGACGGAGATTCTGTAAACGGCATCAGATTCCCCGAAAAATTCTCCATAAGACAGTCTAGGAAGCGAATGTTCAACTGTAAAAAAGTAATTTATTTCTATTCTTTAATATGATCGTCACTTAGCGCGCGCTTGATGACTCAGATCAAATGACACATTGATTTGCAAACAAAATATTTTATGCACGGTAGACGGAGATTCTGTAAACGGTATTAGATTCCTTGAAAAAAAATCTGCATAGGACAGTCTACGAAACGAATGTTCAACTGTAAACAAAGTAATTTATTTATATTTTTTAATATGATCGTCACTTAGCGCGCGCTTGATAACTCACGTCAAATGACACATTGATTTGCGGAAAAAATATTTTCTGCACGGTAGACGTAGATTCTGTAAACGGCATCAGATTCCTCGAAAAATTCTCCATAAGACAGTCTAGGAAGCGAATGTTCAACTGTAAACAAAGTAATTTATTTATATTTTTTGGCTATGATCGTCACTTAGCGCGCGCTTGATGACTCAGATCAAATGACGGTAGACGGAGATTCTGTAAACGGCATTAGATTCCTTGTAAAATTCCGCATAGCACAGTCTACGAAACGAATGTTCAACTGTAAACAAAGTAACTTATTTATATTCTTTAATATGATCGTCACTTAGCGCGCGCTTGATAACTCACATCAAATGACACATTGATTTGCGGACAAAATATTTTATGCACGGTAGACGGAGATTCTGTAAACGGTATTAGATTCCTTGAAAAAAAATCTGCATAGGACAGTCTACGAAACGAATGTTCAACTGTAAACAAAGTAATTTATTTATATTTTTTAATATGATCGTCACTTAGCGCGCGCTTGATAACTAGTATCAAATGACACATTGATTTGCGGACAAAATATTTTCTGCACGGTAGACGTAGATTCTGTAAACGGCATCAGATTCCTCGAAAAATTCTCCATAAGACAGTCTAGGAAGCGAATGTTCAACTGTAAACAAAGTAATTTATTTATATTTTTTGACTATGATCGTCACTTAGCGCGCGCTTGATGACTCAGATCAAATGACGGTAGACGGAGATTCTGTAAACGGCATTAGATTCCTTGTAAAATTCCGCATAGCACAGTCTACGAAACGAATGTTCAACTGTAAACAAAGTAACTTATTTATATTCTTTAATATGATCGTCACTTAGCGCGCGCTTGATAACTCACATCAAATGACACATTGATTTGCGGACAAAATATTTTCTGCACGGTAGACGTAGATTCTGTAAACGGCATCAGATTCCTCGAAAAATTCTCCATAAGACAGTCTAGGAAGCGAATGTTCAACTGTAAACAAAGTAATTTATTTCTATTTTTTGACTATGATCGTCACTTAGCGCGCGCTTGATGACTCAGATCAAATGACGGTAGACGGAGATTCTGTAAACGGCATCAGATTCCCCGAAAAATTCTCCATAAGACAGTCTAGGAAGCGAATGTTCAACTGTAAAAAAGTAATTTATTTCTTTTTTTTCACTATGATCGTCACTTTGCGCGCGCTTGATGACTCAGATCAAATGACACATTGATTTGCAAACAAAATATTTTATGCACGGTAGACGGAGATTCTGTAAACGGCATTAGATTCCTTGTAAAATTCTGCGTAGGACAGTCTACGAAACAAATGTTCAACTGTAAACAAAGTAATTTATTTATATTTTTTAATATGATCGTCACTTAGCGCGCGCCTGATAACTCATATCAAATGACACATTGATTTGCGGACAAAATATTTTCTGCACGGTAGACGGAGATTCTGTAAACGGTATTAGATTCCTTGAAAAAAAATCTGCATAGGACAGTCTACGAAACGAATGTTCAACTGTAAACAAAGTAATTTATTTATATTTTTTAATATGATCGTCACTTAGCGCGCGCTTGATAACTAGTATCAAATGACACATTGATTTGCGGACAAAATATTTTCTGCACGGTAGACGGAGATTCTGTAAACGGCATTGGATTCCTTGTAAAATTCTGCATAGGACAGTCTACGAAAAGAATGTTCAACTGTAAACAAAGTAATTTATTTATATTTTTTAATATGATCGTCACTTAGCGCGCGCTTGATAACTAGTATCAAATGACACATTGATTTGCGGACAAAATATTTTCTGCACGGTAGACGGAGATTCTGTAAACGGCATCAGATTCCTCGAAAAATTCTCCATAAGACAGTCTAGGAAGCGAATGTTCAACTGTAAACAAAGTAATTTATTTCTATTTTTTGACTATAATCGTCACTTAGCGCGCGCTTGATGACTCAGATCAAATGACGGTAGACGGAGATTCTGTAAACGGCATCAGATTCCCCGAAAAATTCTCCATAAGACAGTCTAGGAAGCGAATGTTCAACTGTAAAAAAGTAATTTATTTCTTTTTTTGACTATGATCGTCACTTAGCGCGCGCTTGATGACTCAGATCAAATGACACATTGATTTGCAAACAAAATATTTTATGCACGGTAGACGGAGATTCTGTAAACGGTATTAGATTCCTTGAAAAAAAATCTGCATAGGACAGTCTACGAAACGAATGTTCAACTGTAAACAAAGTAATTTATTTATATTTTTTAATATGATCGTCACTTAGCGCGCGCTTGATAACTCACGTCAAATGACACATTGATTTGCGGACAAAATATTTTCTGCACGGTAGACGTAGATTCTGTAAACGGCATCAGATTCCTCGAAAAATTCTCCATAAGACAGTCTAGGAAGCGAATGTTCAACTGTAAACAAAGTAATTTATTTATATTTTTTGACTATGATCGTCACTTAGCGCGCGCTTGATGACTCAGATCAAATGACGGTAGACGGAGATTCTGTAAACGGCATTAGATTCCTTGTAAAATTCCGCATAGCACAGTCTACGAAACGAATGTTCAACTGTAAACAAAGTAACTTATTTATATTCTTTAATATGATCGTCACTTAGCGCGCGCTTGATAACTCACATCAAATGACACATTGATTTGCGGACAAAATATTTTCTGCACGGTAGACGGAGATTCTGTAAACGGCATCAGATTCCTCGAAAAATTCTCCATAAGACAGTCTAGAAAGCGAATGTTCAACTGTAAACAAAGTAATTTATTTATATTTTTTGACTATGATCGTCACTTAGCGCGCGCTTGATGACTCAGATCAAATGACGGTAGACGGAGATTCTGTAAACGGTATTAGATTCCTTGAAAAAAAATCTGCATAGGACAGTCTACGAAACGAATGTTCAACTGTAAACAAAGTAATTTATTTATATTTTTTAATATGATCGTCACTTAGCGCGCGCTTGATAACTCATATCAAATGACACATTGATTTGCGGACAAAATATTTTCTGCACGGTAGACGGAGATTCTGTAAACGGTATTAGATTCCTTGAAAAAAAATCTGCATAGGACAGTCTACGAAACGAATGTTCAACTGTAAACAAAGTAATTTATTTATATTTTTTAATATGATCGTCACTTAGCGCGCGCTTGATAACTAGTATCAAATGACACATTGATTTGCGGACAAAATATTTTCTGCACGGTAGACGGAGATTCTGTAAACGGCATTGGATTCCTTGTAAAATTCTCCATAGGACAGTCTACGAAAAGAATGTTCAACTGTAAACAAAGTAATTTATTTATATTTTTTAATATGATCGTCACTTAGCGCGCTTGATAACTAGTATCAAATGACACATTGATTTGCGGACAAAATATTTTCTGCACGGTAGACGGAGATTCTGTAAACGGCATCAGATTCCTCGAAAAATTCTCCATAAGACAGTCTAGGAAGCGAATGTTCAACTGTAAACAAAGTAATTTATTTCTATTTTTGGACTATAATCGTCACTTAGCGCGCGCTTGATGACTCAGATCAAATGACGGTAGACGGAGATTCTGTAAACGGCATCAGATTCCCGAAAAATTCTCCATAAGACAGTCTAGGAAGCGAATGTTCAACTGTAAAAAAGTAATTTATTTCTTTTTTTGACTATGATCGTCACTTAGCGCGCGCTTGATGACTCAGATCAAATGACACATTGATTTGCAAACAAAATATTTTATGCACGGTAGACGGAGATTCTGTAAACGGTATTAGATTCCTTGAAAAAAAATCTGCATAGGACAGTCTACGAAACGAATGTTCAACTGTAAACAAAGTAATTTATTTATATTTTTTAATATGATCGTCACTTAGCGCGCGCTTGATAACTCACGTCAAATGACACATTGATTTGCGGACAAAATATTTTCTGCACGGTAGACGTAGATTCTGTAAACGGCATCAGATTCCTCGAAAAATTCTCCATAAGACAGTCTAGGAAGCGAATGTTCAACTGTAAACAAAGTAATTTATTTATATTTTTTGGCTATGATCGTCACTTAGCGCGCGCTTGATGACTCAGATCAAATGACGGTAGACGGAGATTCTGTAAACGGCATTAGATTCCTTGTAAAATTCCGCATAGCACAGTCTACGAAACGAATGTTCAACTGTAAACAAAGTAACTTATTTATATTTTTTAATATGATCGTCACTTAGCGCGCGCTTGATAACTCACATCAAATGACACATTGATTTGCGGACAAAATATTTTCTGCACGGTAGACGGAGATTCTGTAAACGGCATTAAATTCCTTGTAAAATTCTGCATAGGACAGTCTACGAAACAAATGTTCAACTGTAAACAAAGTAATTTATTTATATTTTTTAATATGATCGTCACTTAGCGCGCGCTTGATAACTAGTATCAAATGACACATTGATTTGCGGACAAAATATTTTCTGCACGGTAGACGTAGATTCTGTAAACGGCATCAGATTCCTCGAAAAATTCTCCATAAGACAGTCTAGGAAGCGAATGTTCAACTGTAAACAAAGTAATTTATTTATATTTTTTGACTATGATCGTCACTTAGCGCGCGCTTGATGACTCAGATCAAATGACGGTAGACGGAGATTCTGTAAACGGCATTAGATTCCTTGTAAAATTCCGCATAGCACAGTCTACGAAACGAATGTTCAACTGTAAACAAAGTAACTTATTTATATTCTTTAATATGATCGTCACTTAGCGCGCGCTTGATAACTCACATCAAATGACACATTGATTTGCGGACAAAATATTTTCTGCACGGTAGACGTAGATTCTGTAAACGGCATCAGATTCCTCGAAAAATTCTCCATAAGACAGTCTAGGAAGCGAATGTTCAACTGTAAACAAAGTAATTTATTTCTATTTTTTGACTATGATCGTCACTTAGCGCGCGCTTGATGACTCAGATCAAATGACGGTAGACGGAGATTCTGTAAACGGCATCAGATTCCCCGAAAAATTCTCCATAAGACAGTCTAGGAAGCGAATGTTCAACTGTAAAAAAGTAATTTATTTCTTTTTTTGACTATGATCGTCACTTTGCGCGCGCTTGATGACTCAGATCAAATGACACATTGATTTGCAAACAAAATATTTTATGCACGGTAGACGGAGATTCTGTAAACGGCATTAGATTCCTTGTAAAATTCTGCGTAGGACAGTCTACGAAACGAATGTTCAACTGTAAACAAAGTAATTTATTTATATTTTTTAATATGATCGTCACTTAGCGCGCGCTTGATAACTCATATCAAATGACACATTGATTTGCGGACAAAATATTTTCTGCACGGTAGACGGAGATTCTGTAAACGGTATTAGATTCCTTGAAAAAAATCTGCATAGGACAGTCTACGAAACGAATGTTCAACTGTAAACAAAGTAATTTATTTATATTTTTTAATATGATCGTCACTTAGCGCGCGCTTGATAACTAGTATCAAATGACACATTGATTTGCGGACAAAATATTTTCTGCACGGTAGACGGAGATTCTGTAAACGGCATTGGATTCCTTGTAAAATTCTGCATAGGACAGTCTACGAAAAGAATGTTCAACTGTAAACAAAGTAATTTATTTATATTTTTTAATATGATCGTCACTTAGCGCGCTTGATAACTAGTATCAAATGACACATTGATTTGCGGACAAAATATTTTCTGCACGGTAGACGGAGATTCTGTAAACGGCATCAGATTCCTCGAAAAATTCTCCATAAGACAGTCTAGGAAGCGAATGTTCAACTGTAAACAAAGTAATTTATTTCTATTTTTTGACTATAATCGTCACTTAGCGCGCGCTTGATGACTCAGATCAAATGACGGTAGACGGAGATTCTGTAAACGGCATCAGATTCCCCGAAAAATTCTCCATAAGACAGTCTAGGAAGCGAATGTTCAACTGTAAAAAAGTAATTTATTTCTTTTTTTGACTATGATCGTCACTTAGCGCGCGCTTGATGACTCAGATCAAATGACACATTGATTTGCAAACAAAATATTTTATGCACGGTAGACGGAGATTCTGTAAACGGTATTAGATTCCTTGAAAAAAAATCTGCATAGGACAGTCTACGAAACGAATGTTCAACTGTAAACAAAGTAATTTATTTATATTTTTTAATATGATCGTCACTTAGCGCGCGCTTGATAACTAGTATCAAATGACACATTGATTTGCGGACAAAATATTTTCTGCACGGTAGACGTAGATTCTGTAAACGGCATCAGATTCCTCGAAAAATTCTCCATAAGACAGTCTAGGAAGCGAATGTTCAACTGTAAACAAAGTAATTTATTTATATTTTTTGACTATGATCGTCACTTAGCGCGCGCTTGATGACTCAGATCAAATGACGGTAGACGGAGATTCTGTAAACGGCATTAGATTCCTTGTAAAATTCCGCATAGCACAGTCTACGAAACGAATGTTCAACTGTAAACAAAGTAACTTATTTATATTCTTTAATATGATCGTCACTTAGCGCGCGCTTGATAACTCACATCAAATGACACATTGATTTGCGGACAAAATATTTTCTGCACGGTAGACGGAGATTCTGTAAACGGCATCAGATTCCTCGAAAAATTCTCCATAAGACAGTCTAGAAAGCGAATGTTCAACTGTAAACAAAGTAATTTATTTATATTTTTTGACTATGATCGTCACTTAGCGCGCGCTTGATGACTCAGATCAAATGACGGTAGACGGAGATTCTGTAAACGGTATTAGATTCCTTGAAAAAAAATCTGCATAGGACAGTCTACGAAACGAATGTTCAACTGTAAACAAAGTAATTTATTTATATTTTTTAATATGATCGTCACTTAGCGCGCGCTTGATAACTCATATCAAATGACACATTGATTTGCGGACAAAATATTTTCTGCACGGTAGACGGAGATTCTGTAAACGGTATTAGATTCCTTGAAAAAAAATCTGCATAGGACAGTCTACGAAACGAATGTTCAACTGTAAACAAAGTAATTTATTTATATTTTTTAATATGATCGTCACTTAGCGCGCGCTTGATAACTAGTATCAAATGACACATTGATTTGCGGACAAAATATTTTCTGCACGGTAGACGGAGATTCTGTAAACGGCATTGGATTCCTTGTAAAATTCTGCATAGGACAGTCTACGAAAAGAATGTTCAACTGTAAACAAAGTAATTTATTTATATTTTTTAATATGATCGTCACTTAGCGCGCTTGATAACTAGTATCAAATGACACATTGATTTGCGGACAAAATATTTTCTGCACGGTAGACGGAGATTCTGTAAACGGCATCAGATTCCTCGAAAAATTCTCCATAAGACAGTCTAGGAAGCGAATGTTCAACTGTAAACAAAGTAATTTATTTCTATTTTTTGACTATAATCGTCACTTAGCGCGCGCTTGATGACTCAGATCAAATGACGGTAGACGGAGATTCTGTAAACGGCATCAGATTCCCCGAAAAATTCTCCATAAGACAGTCTAGGAAGCGAATGTTCAACTGTAAAAAAGTAATTTATTTCTTTTTTTTGACTATGATCGTCACTTAGCGCGCGCTTGATGACTCAGATCAAATGACACATTGATTTGCAAACAAAATATTTTATGCACGGTAGACGGAGATTCTGTAAACGGTATTAGATTCCTTGAAAAAAAATCTGCATAGGACAGTCTACGAAACGAATGTTCAACTGTAAACAAAGTAATTTATTTATATTTTTTAATATGATCGTCACTTAGCGCGCGCTTGATAACTCACGTCAAATGACACATTGATTTGCGGACAAAATATTTTCTGCACGGTAGACGTAGATTCTGTAAACGGCATCAGATTCCTCGAAAAATTCTCCATAAGACAGTCTAGGAAGCGAATGTTCAACTGTAAACAAAGTAATTTATTTATATTTTTTGACTATGATCGTCACTTAGCGCGCGCTTGATGACTCAGATCAAATGACGGTAGACGGAGATTCTGTAAACGGCATTAGATTCCTTGTAAAATTCCGCATAGCACAGTCTACGAAACGAATGTTCAACTGTAAACAAAGTAACTTATTTATATTCTTTAATATGATCGTCACTTAGCGCGCGCTTGATAACTCACATCAAATGACACATTGATTTGCGGACAAAATATTTTCTGCACGGTAGACGGAGATTCTGTAAACGGCATCAGATTCCTCGAAAAATTCTCCATAAGACAGTCTAGGAAGCGAATGTTCAACTGTAAACAAAGTAATTTATTTATATTTTTTGACTATGATCGTCACTTAGCGCGCGCTTGATGACTCAGATCAAATGACGGTAGACGGAGATTCTGTAAACGGCATCAGATTCCCCGAAAAATTCTCCATAAGACAGTCTAGGAAGCGAATGTTCAACTGTAAAAAAGTAATTTATTTCTTTTTTTTGACTATGATCGTCACTTTGCGCGCGCTTGATGACTCAGATCAAATGACACATTGATTTGCAAACAAAATATTTTATGCACGGTAGACGGAGATTCTGTAAACGGCATTAGATTCCTTGTAAAATTCTGCGTAGGACAGTCTACGAAACGAATGTTCAACTGTAAACAAAGTAATTTATTTATATTTTTTAATATGATCGTCACTTAGCGCGCGCTTGATAACTCATATCAAATGACACATTGATTTGCGGACAAAATATTTTCTGCACGGTAGACGGAGATTCTGTAAACGGTATTAGATTCCTTGAAAAAAAATCTGCATAGGACAGTCTACGAAACGAATGTTCAACTGTAAACAAAGTAATTTATTTATATTTTTTAATATGATCGTCACTTAGCGCGCGCTTGATAACTCACATCAAATGACACATTGATTTGCGGACAAAATATTTTCTGCACGGTAGACGGAGATTCTGTAAACGGCATTAAATTCCTTGTAAAATTCTGCATAGGACAGTCTACGAAACAAATGTTCAACTGTAAACAAAGTAATTTATTTATATTTTTTAATATGATCGTCACTTAGCGCGCGCCTGATAACTCATATCAAATGACACATTGATTTGCGGACAAAATATTTTCTGCACGGTAGACGGAGATTCTGTAAACGGCATTGGATTCCTTGTAAAATTCTGCATAGGACAGTCTACGAAAAGAATGTTCAACTGTAAACAAAGTAATTTATTTATATTTTTAAATATGATCGTCACTTAGCGCGCGCTTGATAACTAGTATCAAATGCGACAAATATTTTCTGATAGACGGAGATTCTGTAAACGGCATCAGATTCCTCGAAAAATTCTCCATAAGACAGTCTAGGAAGCGAATGTTCAACTGTAAACAAAGTAATTTATTTTATTTTTTGACTATAATCGTCACTTAGCGCGCGCTTGATGACTCAGATCAAATGCACGGTAGACGGAGATTCTGTAAACGGCATCAGATTCCTCGAAAAATTCTCCATAAGACAGTCTAGGAAGCGAATGTTCAACTGTAAACAAAGTAATTTATTTATATTTTTTGACTATGATCGTCACTTAGCGCGCGCTTGATGACTCAGATCAAATGACACTTTGATTTGCCAACCAAACATTTTCTGCACGGTGGACGGAGATTCTGTAAACGGCATTAGATTCCTTGTAAAATTCTGCATAGGACAGTCTACGAAACGAATGTTCAACTGTAAACAAAGTAATTTATTTATATTTTTTAATATGATCGTCACTTAGCGCGCGCTTCATGACTCAGATCAAATGACACATTGATTTGCAAACAAAATATTTTCTGCACGGTAGATGGAGATTCTGTAAACGGCATTAGATTCCTTGTAAAATTCTGCATAGGACAGTCTACGAAACGAATGTACAACTGTAAACAAAGTAATTTATTTATATTTTTTAATATGATCGTCACTTAGCGCGCGCTTGACTCAGATCAAATGATACATTGATTTGCAAACAAAATATTTTCTGCACGCTAGACGGTGATTCTGTAATCGGCATTGGATTCCTTGTTAAATTCTGCATAGGACAGTCTACGAAACGAATGTTCAACTGTAAACAAAGTAATTTATTTATATTTTTTAATATGATCGTCACTTAGCGCGCGCTTGATAACTCACATCAAATGACACATTGATTTGCGGACAAAATATTTTCTGCACGGTAGACGGAGATTCTGTAAACGGCATCAGATTCCTCGAAAAATTCTCCATAAGACAGTCTAGGAAGCGAATGTTCAACTGTAAACAAAGTAATTTATTTATATTTTTTGACTATCATCGTCACTTAGCGCGCGCTTGCTGACTCAGATCAAATGACCCATTGATTTGCCAACCAAACATTTTCTGCACGGTAGACGGAGATTCTGTAAACGGCATTAGATTCCTTGTAAAATTCTGCATAGGACAGTCTACGAAACGAATGTACAACTGTAAACAAAGTAATTTATTTATATTTTTTAATATGATCGTCACTTAGCGCGCGCATCATGACTCAGATCAAATGATACATTGATTTGCAAACAAAATATTTTCTGCACGCTAGACGGTGATTCTGTAATCGGCATTGGATTCCTTGTAAAATTCTGCATAGGACAGTCTACGAAACGAATGTTCAACTGTAAACAAAGTAATTTATTTATATTTTTTAATATGATCGTCACTTAGCGCGCGCTTGATGACTCAGATCAAATGACACATTGATTTGCAAACAAAATATTTTCTGCACGGTAGATGGAGATTCTGTAAGCGGCATTAGATTCCTTGTAAAATTCTGCATAGGACAGTCTACGAAACGAATGTTCAACTGTAAACAAAGTAATTTATTTATATTTTTTAATATGATCGTCACTTAGCGCGCGCTTGATAACTCACATCAAATGACACATTGATTTGCGGACAAAATATTTTCTGCACGGTAGACGGAGATTCTGTAAACGGCATTGGATTCCTTGTTAAATTCTGCATAGGACAATCTACGAAACAAATGTTCAACTGTAAACCAAGCAATTTCTTTATATTTTTTAATATGATCGTCACTTAGCGCGCGCTGATAACTCATATCAAATGACACATTGATTTGCGGACAAAATATTTTCTGCACGGTAGACGGAGATTCTGTAAACGGCATCAGATTCCTTGTAAAATTCTGCATAGGACAGTCTACGAAGCGAATGTTCAACTGTAAACAAAGTAATTTATTTATATTTTTTAATATAATCGTCACTTAGCGCGCGCTTGATAACTAGTATCAAATGACACATTGATTTGCGGACAAAATATTTTCTGCACGGTAGATGGAGATTCTGTAAACGGCATTAGATTCCTTGTAAAATTCTGCATATGACAGTCTACGAAACGAATGTACAACTGTAAACAAAGTAATTTATTTATATTTTTTAATATGATCGTCACTTAGCGCGCGCATCATGACTCAGATCAAATGATACATTGATTTGCAAACAAAATATTTTCTGCACGCTAGACGGTGATTCTGTAATCGGCATTAGATTCCTTTGTAAAATTCTGCATAGGACAGTCTACGAAACGAATGTACAACTGTAAACAAAGTAATTTATCTTTATTTTTTAATATGATCGTCACTTAGCGCGCGCTTGATAACTCAGATCAAATGACACATTGATTTGCGGACAAAATATTTTCTGCACGGTAGACGGAGATTCTGTAAACGGCATCAGATTCCTCGAAAAATTCTCCATAAGACAGTCTAGGAAGCGAATGTTCAACTGTAAACAAAGTAATTTATTTATATTTTTTGACTATGATCGTCACTTAGCGCGCGCTTGATGACTCAGATCAAATGACACATTGATTTGCAAACAAAATATTTTATGCACGGTAGATGGAGATTCTGTAAACGGCATTAGATTCCTTGTTAAATTCTGCATAGGACAGTCTACGAAACGAATGTTCAACTGTAAACAAAGTAATTTATTTATATTTTTTAATATGATCGTCACTTAGCGCGCGCTTGATAACTCAAATGACACATTGATTTGCGGACAAAATATTTTCTGCACGGTAGACGGAGATTCTGTAAACGGCATCAGATTCCTCGAAAATTCTCCATAAGACAGTCTAGGAAGCGAATGTTCAACTGTAAACAAAGTAATTTATTTCTATTTTTTGACTATGATCGTCACTTAGCGCGCGCTTGATGACTCAGATCAAATGACGGTAGACGGAGATTCTGTAAACGGCATTAGATTCCTTGTAAAATTCTGCATAGGACAGTCTACGAAACGAATGTTCAACTGTAAACAAAGTAATTTATTTATATTTTTTAATATGATCGTCACTTAGCGCGCGCTTGATAACTCACATCAAATGACACATTGATTTGCGGACAAAATATTTTCTGCACGGTAGACGGAGATTCTGTAAACGGCATCAGATTCCTCGAAAAATTCTGCATAGGACAGTCTACGAAACGAATGTACAACTGTAAACAAAGTAATTTATTTATATTTTTTAATATGATCGTCACTTAGCGCGCGCATCATGACTCAGATCAAATGACACATTGATTTGCAAACAAAATATTTTCTGCACAGTAGATATGGAGATTCTGTAAAAAGCATTAGATTCCTTGTAAAATTCTGCATAGGACAGTCTACGAAACGAATGTTCAACTTGTAAACAAAGTAATTTATTTATATTTTTTTAATATCATCGTCACTTAGCGCGCGCTTGCTGACTCAGATCAAATGACCCATTGATTTGCCAACAAAATATTTTCTGCAGTGTGGACGGAGATTCTGTAAACGGCATTAGATTCCTTGTAAAATTCTGCATAGGACAGTCTACGAAACGAATGTTCAACTGTAAACAAAGTAATTTATTTATATTTTTTAATATGATCGTCACTTAGCGCGCGCGTGATGACTCAGATCAAATGACACATTGATTTGCAAACAAAATATTTTCTGCACGGTTGACGGAGATTCTGTAAACGGCATTAGATTCCTTGTAAAATTCTGCATAGGACAGTCTACGAAACGAATGTACAACTGTAAACAAAGTAATTTATTTATATTTTTTAATATGATCGTCAATTAGCGCGCGCATCATGACTCAGATCAAATCGACACATTGATTTGCGGACAAAATATTTTCTGCACGGTAGACGGAGATTCTGTAAACGGCATCAGATTCCTCGTAAAAATTCTGCATAAGACAGTCTAGGAAGCGAATGTTCAACTGTAAACAAAGTAATTTATTTCTATTTTTTTGACTATAATCGTCACTTAGCGCGCGCTAACTCATACCAAATGACACATTGATTTGCCGGACAAAATATTTTCTGCACGGTAGACGGAGATTCTGTAAACGGCATTAGATTCCTTGAAAAAATCTGCATAGGACAGTCTACGAAACGAATGTTCAACTGTAAACAAAGTAATTTATTTATATTTTTTAATATGATCGTCACTTAGCGCGCGCTTGATAACTCAGTATCAAATGACACATTGATTTGCGGACAAAATATTTTCTGCACGGTAGACGGAGATTCTGTAAACGGCATTAGATTCCTTGTAAAATTCTGCATAGGACAGTCTACGAAACGAATGTTCAACTGTAAACAAAGTAATTTATTTATATTTTTTAATATGATCGTCACTTAGCGCGCGCTTGATAACTCAGATCAAATGACACATTGATTTGCGGACAAAATATTTTCTGCACGGTAGACGGAGATTCTGTAAACGGCATTAGATTCTTTGTAAAATTCTGCATAGGACAGTCTACGAAACGAATGTTCAACTGTAAACAAAGTAATTTATTTATATTTTTTAATATCATCGTCACTTAGCGCGCGCTTGATGACTCAGATCAAATGACGGTAGACGGAGATTCTGTAAACGGCATTAGATTCCTTGTAAAATTCTGCATAGGACAGTCTACGAAACGAATGTTCAACTTGTAAACAAAGTAATTTATTTATATTTTTTTAATATCATCGTCACTTAGCGCGCGCTTGCTGACTCAGATCAAATGACCCATTGATTTGCAAACAAAATATTTTCTGCACGGTAGACGGAGATTCTGTAAACGGCATTAGATTCCTTGTAAAATTCTGCATAGGACAGTCTACGAAACGAATGTACAACTGTAAACAAAGTAATTTATTTATATTTTTTAATATGATCGTCACTTAGCGCGCGCTTGATAACTCACGTCAAATGACACATTGATTTGCGGACAAAATATTTTCTGCACGGTAGACGTAGATTCTGTAAACGGCATCAGATTCCTCGAAAAATTCTCCATAAGACAGTCTAGGAAGCGAATGTTCAACTGTAAACAAAGTAATTTATTTATATTTTTTGACTATGATCGTCACTTAGCGCGCGCTTGATGACTCAGATCAAATGACGGTAGACGGAGATTCTGTAAACGGCATTAGATTCCTAGTAAAATTCCGCATAGCACAGTCTACGAAACGAATGTTCAACTGTAAACAAAGTAACTTATTTATATTTTTTAATATGATCGTCACTTAGCGCGCGCTTGATAACTCACATCAAATGACACATTGATTTGCGGACAAAATATTTTCTGCACGGTAGACGGAGATTCTGTAAACGGCATCAGATTCCTCGAAAAATTCTCCATAAGACAGTCTAGGAAGCGAATGTTCAACTGTAAACAAAGTAATTTATTTATATTTTTTGGACTATGATCGTCACTTAGCGCGCGCTTGCTGGCTCAGATCAAATGACGATAGACGGAGATCATCAGATGAAAAATTCTCCCGACAGTCTAGGAAGCGAATGTTTAACTGTAAAAAAGTAATTTATTTTTTTTTTTTTGACTATGGCACTTAGATTAGCATCAGATTGAAAAATTCTCCATAAGACAGTCTAGGAAGCGAATGTTCAACTGTAAAAAAGTAATTTATTTCTTTTTTGACTATGATCGTCACTATAATCGTCACTTAGCGCGCGCTTGATGACTCAGATCAAATGACACATTGATTTGCCAAACCAAAATATTTTCTGCACGGTAGGACGGAGATTCTGTAAACGGCATTAGATTCCTTGTAAAATCTGATAGGACAGTCTACGAAACGAATGTTCAACTGTAAACAAAGTAATTTATTCATATTTTTTAATATGATCGTCACTTAGCGTGCGCTTGATAACTCAGATCAAATGACACATTGATTTGCAAACAAAATATTTTATGCACGGTAGACGGAGATTCTGTAAACGGCATCAGATTCCTCGTAAAATTCTCCATAAGACAGTCTACGAGAAGCAAGAAATGTTCAACTGTAAACAAAGTAATTTATTTATATTTTTTGACTATGATCGTCACTTAGCGCGCGCTTGACTGATCAAATGACACATTGATTTGCGGACAAAATATTTTCTGACGGTAGACGGAGATTCTGTAAACGGTATTAGATTCCTTGTAAAAATCTGCATAGAGACAGTCTACGAAACGAATGTTCAACTGTAAACAAAGTAATTTATTTATATTCTTTAATATGATCGTCACTTAGCGCGCGCTTGATAACTCACATCAAATGACACATTGATTTGCGGACAAAATATTTTCTGCACGGTAGACGGAGATTCTGTAAACGGCATCAGATTCCTCGAAAAATTCTCCATAAGACAGTCTACGGAACGAAATGTTCAACTGTAAACAAAGTAATTTATTTATATTTTTTGACTATGATCGTCACTTAGCGCGCGCTTGATGACTCATTGATTTGCAAACAAAAATGACGGTAGATGGAGATTCTGTAAACGGCATCAGATTCCCCGAAAAATTCTCCATAAGACAGTCTAGGAAGCGAATGTTCAACTGTAAAAAAGTAATTTATTTCTATTTTTGACTATGATCGTCACTTAGCGCGCGCTTGATGACTCAGATCAAATGACACATTGATTTGCAAACAAAATATTTTATGCACGGTAGACGGAGATTCTGTAAACGGCATTAGATTCCTTGTAAAATTCTGCGTAGGACAGTCTACGAAACGAATGTTCAACTGTAAACAAAGTAACTTATTTATATTTTTTAATATGATCGTCACTTAGCGCGCGCTTGATAACTCATATCAAATGACACATTGATTTGCGGACAAAATATTTTCTGCACGGTAGACGGAGATTCTGTAAACGGTATTAGATTCCTTGAATAAAAATCTGCATAGGACAGTCTACGAAACGAATGTTCAACTGTAAACAAAGTAATTTATTTATATTTTTTAATATGATCGTCACTTAGCGCGCGCTTCATAACTCACATCAAATGACACATTGATTTGCAAACAAAATATTTTCTGCACGGTAGACGGAGATTCTGTAAACGGCATTAAATTCCTTGTAAAATTCTGCATAGGACAGTCTACGAAACAAATGTTCAACTGTAAACAAAGTAATTTATTTATATTTTTTAATATGATTGTCACTTAGCGCGCGCCTGATAACTCATACCAAATGACACATTGATTTGCGGACAAAATATTTTCTGCACGGTAGACGGAGATTCTGTAAACGGCATTGGATTCCTTGTAAAATTCTGCATAGGACAGTCTACGAAAAGAATGTTCAACTGTAAACAAAGTAATTTATTTATATTTTTTAATATGATCGTCACTTAGCGCGCGCTTGATAACTAGTATCAAATGACACATTGATTTGCGGACAAAATATTTTCTGCACGGTAGACGGAGATTCTGTAAACGGCATCAGATTCCTCGAAAAATTCTCCATAAGACAGTCTAGGAAGCGAATGTTCAGCTGTAAACAAAGTAATTTATTTCTATTTTTTGACTATAATCGTCACTTAGCGCGCGCTTGATGACTCAGATCAAATGACGGTAGACGGAGATTCTGTAAACGGCATCAGATTCCCGAAAAATTCTCCATGCAAGACAGTCTAGGAAGCGAATGTTCAACTGTAAAAAAGTAATTTATTTCTTTTTTTGACTATGATCGTCACTTAGCGTCACTTAGCATCAGATTCCCGAAAAATTCTCCATAAGACAGTCTAGGGAAGCGAATGTTCAACTGTAAAAAAGTAATTTATTTCTTTTTTTGACTATGATCGTCACTATAATCGTCACTTAGCGCGCGCTTGATGACTCAGATCAAATGACACATTGATTTGCAAACAAAATATTTTATGCACGGTAGACGGAGATTCTGTAAACGGTATTAGATTCCTTGAAAAAAAAATCTGCATAGGACAGTCTACGAAACGAATGTTCAACTGTAAACAAAGTAATTTATTTATATTTTTTAATATGATCGTCACTTAGCGCGCGCTTGATAACTCACGCTCTAATGACACATTGATTTGCGGACAAAATATTTTCTGCACGGTAGACGTAGATTCTGTAAACGGCATCAGATTCCTTGAAAAATTCTCCATAAGACAGTCTAGGAAGCGAATGTTCAACTGTAAACAAAGTAATTTATTTATATTTTTTGACTATGATCGTCACTTAGCGCGCGCTTGATGACTCAGATCAAATGACGGTAGACGGAGATTCTGTAAACGGCATTAGATTCCTAGTAAAATTCTGCGTAGGACAGTCTACGAAACGAATGTTCAACTGTAAACAAAGTAACTTATTTATATTTTTTAATATGATCGTCACTTAGCGCGCGCTTGATAACTCATATCAAATGACACATTGATTTGCGGACAAAATATTTTCTGCACGGTAGACGGAGATTCTGTAAACGGCATTAGATTCCTTGTAAAATTCTGCATAGGACAGTCTACGAAACGAATGTTCAACTGTAAACAAAGTAATTTATTTATATTTTTTAATATGATCGTCACTTAGCGCGCGCTTGATGACTCAGATCAAATGACGGTAGACGGAGATTCTGTAAACGGCATCAGATTCCCGAAAAAATTCTCCATAAGACAGTCTAGGAAGCGAATGTTCAACTGTAAAAAAGTAATTTATTTTTTTTTTTTTTGACTATGATCGTCACTTAGTGTCACTTAGCGCGCTTGATGACTCTAGGAAAATCAAATGACACATGACGATTACATGCAAACAAAAATATTTTGTGCACGGTAGACGGAGATTCTCGCAGGTAACCGACAAACGTCAACGCATAATAGATTCCTTGATAACGCCAAAATTCTGCGACGTACATACGTGACAGTCTAGAACGCCGGTTAAAAATTCTCCGTAGCCCAAATGTTCAACTGTAAACAAAGTAATTTATTTATATTTTTTGACTATGATCGTCACTTAGCGCGCGCTTGATGACTCAGATCAAATGACGGTAGACGGAGATTCTTGTAAACGGCATTAGATTCCTCTTGTAAAATTCCGTGCATAGCACAGTCTACGAAACGAATGTTCAACTGTAAACAAAGTAACTTATTTATATTTTTTAATATGATCGTCACTTAGCGCGCGCTTGATAACTCACATCAAATGACACATTGATTTGCGGACAAAATATTTTCTGCACGGTAGACGGAGATTCTGTAAACGGCATCAGATTCCTCGAAAAATTCTCCATAAGACAGTCTAGGAAGCGAATGTTCAACTGTAAACAAAGTAATTTATTTATATTTTTTGACTATGATCGTCACTTAGCGCGCGCTTGATGACTCAGATCAAATGACGGTAGACGGAGATTCTGTAAACGGCATCAGATTCCCGAAAAATTCTCCATAAGACAGTCTAGGAAGCGAATGTTCAACTGTAAAAAAGTAATTTATTTCTTTTTTTGACTATGATCGTCACTTTGCGCGCGCTTGATGACTCAGATCAAATGACACATTGATTTGCAAACAAAATATTTTATGCACGGTAGACGGAGATTCTGTAAACGGCATTAGATTCTTGTAAAATTCTGCGTAGGACAGTCTACGAAACGAATGTTCAACTGTAAACAAAGTAACTTATTTATATTTTTTAATATGATCGTCACTTAGCGCGCGCTTTCTGATAACTCATATCAAATGACACATTGATTTGCGGACAAAATATTTTCTGCACGGTAGACGGAGATTCTGTAAACGGTATTAGATTCCTTGAATAAAATCTGCATAGGACAGTCTACGAAACGAATGTTCAACTGTAAACAAAGTAATTTATTTATATTTTTTAATATGATCGTCACTTAGCGCGCGCTTGATAACTCACATCAAATGACACATTGATTTGCGGTCAAAATATTTTCTGCACGGTAGACGGAGATTCTGTAAACGGCATTAAATTCCTTGTAAAATTCTGCATAGGACAGTCTACGAAACAAATGTTCAACTTGTAAACAAAGTAATTTATTTATATTTTTTTAATATGATCGTCACTTAGCGCGCGCCTCATAACTCATACCAAATGACACATTGATTTGCGGAAACAAAATATTTTCTGCACGGTAGACGGAGATTCTGTAAACGGCATTGGATTCCTTTGTAAAATTCTGCATAGGACAGTCTACGAAAAGAATGTTCAACTGTAAACAAAGTAATTTATTTATATTTTTTAATATGATCGTCACTTAGCGCGCGCTTGATAACTAGTATCAAATGACACATTGATTTGCGGACAAAATATTTTCTGCACGGTAGACGGAGATTCTGTAAACGGCATCAGATTCCTCGAAAAATTCTCCATAAGACAGTCTAGGAAGCGAATGTTCAGCTGTAAACAAAGTAATTTATTTCTATTTTTTGACTATAATCGTCACTTAGCGCGCGCTTGATGACTCAGATCAAATGACGATAGACGGAGATTCTGTAAACGGCATCAGATTCCCCGAAAAATTCTCCATAAGACAGTCT